>JAWNNU010000640.1:0-232798 GCA_035044585.1 Scaptomyza polygonia
AAAAACATACATAAAGTTACATTAAAAACCAATCTCACAGCAAACTACCCAACACATATCCTATCCATTTATTACTACACCTAAACTACATCCAATACAATGTCTCTAAAATGCATACAATGAAATATACGTGGATACCTTAACAACTACAGTGAGCTACAAACACTTATAAAAAAACTTCAACCCAAACATAATAGCACTACAAGAAACCCACCTAAAATCCACAACAAACATTCCCATACCCATAAACAACCCACTACACTCCCTCAATACCTCCCAACACTACGGTGGTGTAGCAATACTTACCCACAACTCCCTACAAATAAAAACTTTACCCCTACCAAACGATTTTGACGCAATCTGCGTGGAAGTCTCATCCAAAAAAAAAAAATAAAAATAACCTCAGCCTACATCCCACCTAAACAAAACTTCCACCTGGCAAATCTAAATAATGTCTTCCACCAAAACCAAAACACCCTCATATTAGGCGACTTTAACAGTTGTCACCAACTATGAAGATCAACAAAAAATAACAAAAAAGGAAATACACTCGCATTATTCATAAAAAACTCAAACTTCACTCTGCTCAACGACAAATCACCTACACACTTCTCAACACACAACACATTTACCCACATTGACCTCACACTCTGCACACTAGACATCGTTACAGATATCACATGAAAAATAACCGACGACCTAAACGGAAGCGACCACTTCCCAATACTAATTACAATTTTCCAACAAGACACCCCAGACCCAAAGAAACTATAATTCAATCTAAACAAAGCAAACTGGCAGAAATTCTGCTACGTCACAAACCATTTAAGCACAAAAATTAATACATCAACCAACATTAACAAAGAAACAGCCAACATCAATAAAATAATAATCCAGTCAGCACACCACACCATCCCCAAACATGCAGCTCAAATCGCCCAAACAATGTCCCCTGGTGGAACAACACACTGGCAGACCTAAAAAAAGAAAAAAACAAAGCATGGCAAAACCTCAAAAGAAACATTAGCCAAACAAACATAATAACATTCAGAAAAGCCAACGCCCGCCTCAAAAGGGAAATCAAACTATCAAAACAAAAAACTACAGTACAATTCACATGAGACATTAACCCAAACACCCCCACCTCAAAAATATGGTACAACATCAGAAAATTCTGCGGACTAAACCCTTCCAAAGCCATACATACCATTAAAGACCCACATACCCACCAAAACATCACAGCCAAACAAGAAATAGCCAACACCTTTGCCCAACACTGGGAAAATGAGTCCAGCGACTCAAAGTTCTCACCTGAATTTTCCATATTAAAATACTCAACAATATACACCCCAACTAATAACAGCCCCTCACCAACAGCCCTAATGATAGAGACAAAAATCACTATGATCGAAATGGAAGCCGCACATTCCAAACTCAAAGGCAAAACACCCGGCGAAGATCGCATATCATACCCCATGATTAAAAATCCTCACCCTCCCTCAAACTAAGGCTCCTTAACCACTTTAACAAAATCCTTCAAAACTATCTCCCCCAAACCTACAAAACTAGTCTTACAATACCAATACTAAAACCAAACTCCGAGAAAACATCCATTAATGCATACAGACCTTTCTCCCTCAACCCAAGCACCAGTAAACTACTGGACAAAATAATAGCCAAAAGAATTTGGTGGTTTGTTACCGCCAACAACCTCATTCACCAACACCAAATGGGATTCAAACAGGGAAAATCGGTTACAGACAGTCTACTTTACGTAGACCATCTGATAACCGGCTCCCTCTCAAAAAAAACGTCACAGCTCTATCATGTCTTTAGACTTTTCTAAAGCCTTCGATAGAGTAGGAGTACACTCCATTCTCAACCAACTAAAAGAATGGAAAATAGGCCCAAACATACTAAACTATATAAAAAACTATATGCACAATAGCAAAATAAAAACAAGAGTAGGGAGCTATACATCCAACACCCACACACTCCACAACGGAATACCGCAGGGATCGCTGATCTCAGTCATCCTATTCCTCATTGCCTACAATAAATTATCCCACACCATAGCACTTCAATTCAACATTAAATTTTGCTCATTTGCAGACGACTTCCACCTCATAATAAACCATAACAAAAGCAAAACAGACAACAAAAACCTAAACACTCTGTTTAGCAACATCGAGAATTGGTGCACGCAATCCGGAGCCACCCTCTCCCCAAACAAATGCAAACACATACATATTTGCCGAAAACACAACTGCACAGCACAAATAGCAACACACAACTACACAATACCCAAAGTCACAAATATCTGAATCCTAGGACTTCACATAAATCAAAAATACAAATGGGACACCCATATCGATAAAATAGCTTTAGACCTCCACAAAAGATTAAACATTATAAAATGCCTTGCATCCCCAAAATTCAATTGCAACACTTCCACCCTCATCTCCACCTTCATAACACTAGTCCTATCAAAAATTGACTTCGGTCTAATATTCTACGGAAACACTTCCAACACCAACTTAAAAAAAATACAAACAATTATTAACAGTGGAATAAGAACAGCACTTGGCGCATATAAGACAACACCACATTACCCATAGATTCAACCTCCTTACCAGCAAAGCATCCAAAAACCTCATATTCTCAAAACATTCACCAATACACACAATAATAAACAAGCCCAACATACAAAAATATGCAAAAAAAAATCAACTCAGCCATCTCTAGAACAATTAACATCTGTCTCACCCACAACATCCCTTTGCAACCCACCAAAATAATCTAAGCAAATAGACCCCCCTGGAACCTCAATCCCAATACTATAGACATAACCCCACACCAAAAGCACCATCAACCCCTTAGTATTCCAAAAACACTTTCAAGAATTCAAACAAAGTCACACCCAATACCAATTCACTTATACCGACGGGTCTAAATCCACCCACAACACATCATTTTCCATCACAACAGAAGACACATTGATCAAAAGGGGGATTCTCCCGACCTACACATACATATTCACAGCAGAAATAATAGCTATACTGGAAACACTCAACATAATACTGCAAAAAAAAAAACGGTAAATGGATCATATGCTCCGACTCCCTATCATCCCTAAAAGCAATACAAAACATCGACAACCTCAGCTACTACCCAAAAACTATACGAACACTACTGACAAGACACCAAAACAAAGTAAAACTAAAATGGATCCCGAGCCACATAAACATAAAAGGCAACGAGTTCACCGACACACACGCCAAAAATGCAGTGGAATTCCCACTGATCCCCACAAACAATATAAACATGACAGACATAAACAAACACCTCAAAGAAACATTAATACCACAAAATACCCAACATCAAGCTGGTAAAAAAACATTAACCCTAACAACACAAAAATCCTCAAAACCCTAAACCAAAGTGAAATACCCAGACTCGATCAAATAAAACTAATAAGACTACGACTGGGACACACAAAAATCACAAACCAACACTACATAGACAAAAACATAACCAACACTTGCCCCCTTTGCCAAAACCATTCCCCAATAGACCTCAAACACATCCTAACTCAATGCCCATCCCTTACAACAGCCCGAAACAATATTCTCCAAAACAAAAACCCAATAGACATCCTAACAAACCCATCCATAGACAACATCAAACTTATAATAGATTTCTTAAAAAAAACCAACCTCTACCACAACATATAAAAACAACAAGATAAATAGGACACACATCCCGATACCAAATACCAACCCAAATTGTAAATACCTAACATAGCAATAAGCAGCAATAAGATATCAAATACTCCACAGCTGAAGGCCCAGGCAGCCATGTTAACACCCCAGTAGCTCCTAAGTTTTAAACTTTAAGCTAGTATTAATAAATAAATAAAAAAATAAATACATAATAGAATAAAAACATAATAAAATCCCACCTAAAAAGCGCCTATATTTAACAAAATATTTTGAAAGTAAAAAGAAATGAGTGTGAGTAGAAAATAATTTTATATTACTTACATATATTTGTCCGAAATTTATCAGGAGAGAAAACAAACCTCTCTTGGAACTTATGGAAACTACATTCAATCTTCAGCCTGCATTGATATGGTTTTCAGCAGACATTAAAAAATATATTTTACTCATTTTAATTTCATTGTTTTGTCATTACGTCATTTTGTTTGATAAATTTGAAATGGAAGGTATTCTACGTAAAATCTTAGCGGCCGTTTTAGAGACACAGCCCGTAAGTCAAGCCGAAAGCACAGACCGTTAATTTTTTTTTTGTAGTTGGGTGTATGTGCGTTTGATTTATTGCTTGCCGGGCCTCCTTCTCGAAGTTTTTGATATTTTTGAAATTTTCCAATTTTTTGTATCTTCAGCAAACGACATCTACACAAACTCAATTTCTTTAACTTGTTCAGAAATTGGTCAGTTATTGGTTGTTGGTCAACATTTGGCTCGGGTGTTGAGCTCAATGGATAATGCTCACAATTGAGCAAAGCATAGAAGGGGACTACCACCGGAAAAGAGCTTTTACTGCCAATTGCAATATCTTGAAATTCTATTATCTTTGCCTGATACCATTTAAAAGGGATACAGGCTATAATGACTTTGTGCAATACTAGGTCACAAGCAGTTTATCTTATAACAACGAGACTGAATCGTAAGGCAACAGAAAAAGAGGGCAAGCAAAAGAGCGGGACCAAGGCATACTTAAGAAGGTGGCGTAACTCGCTCTCTCGCCCTCTTTTCACTTCTTAAATTGTCAGTCTGTTAGCAGCAGTTGTGAGCGACGCATCTCCGCGGACGATTTTTTCGTGTTTAACTTCTTGTGCTACAGACTTAACGTGTTATTGCAATGGCGCCTCCATATTGTTCTGTATGCAAAATTACTTGTGTAATGAGTTTAAAGTGTGTTCATGTTATTATAGGAGAAAAATAGAAATAAAAATAAATTAAAATTGTTATATTTATTATATCATTCTGGTCCATGATACAATTATTATGGTAGTGTCATGCGAGCAACGCTCTCTTTTTTCTGGTACCAATCGACAGTCGCAAAGTGCTTGTCGTTGTGGTAAGACGTCCGTGCGGACGAATTTTGTTCTGTTTGTTATGTTTGTTCATGTGTTTTTTTAGTTTAGATTTTTACTTGTGCCGTTTACATTGCCCAACGAAGTAAAAAATTTTATTTTAAGATAAGAATACATTTTCGTATCAAAAACCTTAATACTAAATTAAAAATACAAAATACAAAAACAAAAACAAAACATAATATAAAATAAAAAACTATTAAAAATACTACTTTAAAATAATAATAATAAATGTTTTTTATTTGAATATGAATATTTAGTTTAATTTAAATGTCACAACAAAGCAACCAAAATGTATCGGCCGTATACATACAACCAAAACACTTTTTATACCTAACTCTGTCGCACTAACAAAACAACCCCTTAAAAGAGTCAAGAGAGCAAGGTATAAGTGAGACCAAGGTATACTTAACTAGGTAGTCTCACTCTGCTCTCTCGTTGCCTAACGAAATATGAGAGCAAATAAGAGCGAGAGTGAGAGCGAAAGAGTAATGCATTTTTTTGGGGTATGTGTGCTTTGCTTGCGTCAATACAACGAAAACGCATATGAATTTATATGAATTTTTTTGCTGCAACAAGGACTAATTTGATTAAATAAATGTTACAAAAGAATTTTAAAAGTCTCGCACAAAATAACACAGCAGAACACAAAAAAATCATCCGTGTACGTGCGTCGCTTACAATGTTCGCAACGAGACTGAATCGTAAGGCAACAGAAAAAGAGGGCAAGCAAAAGAGCGGGACTACCTAGTTAAGTATACCTTGAGTGAGACTACCTAGTTAAGTACAAGGCATACTTAACTTAAGTATGCCTTGGTTAAGTATACCTTGCAAGAGAGGAAAATAAAGAGAGCAACTTGACTGTCTCCCTCGCACTCACATGTTCAAATCAGTTGGTACTTGGTTGCTCGCATGACACTACCATATTAATTGTATCATGCGGTGGCAAGGTATACTTAACTTAAGTATACCTTGTGCGGTGGTCCATTCCCAACAGAGTCGCTCTCTCGCTTGTCCAGTATTTTCAGTGCTTCACTGCTTGTTCAACGAGAAGGTTGGGTGCAGACGAATTTTTGCTGTAAAATTTGTTAACCCTAACGTGCCGATATATGTTTATGTTTTTATATGTTTCAGCAGACTTATTTTTGTCCGTAATTGTTGGTAGCTATGTTGTGTGTTTTGTGTTTGTCTTCTTATTTAAGTTATTGTAAGTTATTAATTATTATACAACTTTATGCAGCTAAGAATACTGAATTGTTGTCTGGCTCAATTTAAACACAAGTACTTTAAATACTAGTCATACTATTGAAGTCAACGAAAATAATACTGAAGAGTTTGACCCCGAAGACGTTAATTGCAAATTCAAAATTAATTAAAATAAGACTATAAAATATTAAGTTTTGTTTGTTTTATCAAGAGGGGCTGCTTAGGGTTAATCAACAGACGCTGTCCGCGTTACATTTACACTAACAGTGCTATGTACACAAAATAAGGGACTGTTAATTACGGAATGGACCACCTTATGTTATTCCATCATGCCTTGGGCCCAGTAACCCGAACTTGGCTTGAACCATGATGGAATAATATAAGGTGGTCCCGTCGGCAACAGCCATCCACTTATTGTATGCTTGCGATAAGTGCGAGTGAAGTGAACAAAGTATACTGAGTGTCGTATTGAGTGTGAGTGAGGCGGCAATGAGATTGTTGATTAACCCTTAGCATGTCCGTAGGTTTTGAACATGCCGTTCATAATAAAAAGATGAAAAATTATTTTAAAGTTTAATTTTTAATAATTTAAACGTTGCTTTTGGTTTTTAATGGAAATTTTGTTGTTTAAGTACTTAATTTTAAAATATATTCCTATTTTAAAGTAAAAGGAAATAACAAATTTATCCTGCTCTACATTTTGAGCTGCGATTACTAATTTTTCTTTTATGTTTTTTGTTATTTTAAAATTCTCTTATGTATAATGAGAAAATATGTTTTCTAGCTCTTTAAGTTTATTTTTAAAGCTATCCTACGCTTTAATAAGGCCGCCGTGAGACACCTCATCTACATAACTACGTGTTTGAAGTTGAAAAAAAAAAAACCGAATATTAATGAGATTCACTGTATAAACAAGTAGAAACGTTGCAGTCGGTCGCACCCGACTGCGGTATACTCGATACCAGTAGTAAAACAGATTAAAAGAGAGCTGATTGCAATGGTGTGTGAATACGGCAGGGGTGTATGCTGCTGCAGGGGTGTATGCTGCCTCAAAGATTGTCTGGTGCAGATGGGGATGCCAAAAAGCTATCTTCCTTCCAAATTTGGTGATTCTAGCTCAAAGTTAGAAGAATATGGTGGATGGTAGGCTGGGGGAGGTATGGGGGGGTGGGCGTGGCATCAAAATTTTAGCTGAAGATCTGTGTATGATGTCAATTGCTATCCTCATACCAAATTTGGTGACTCTAGCTCAAAAATAGTAAAATTTGGTGGAAGGGGGGATGGGGTTGGTAAGGGGGGGGCGTGGCATCCAAACTTTTGCTGCAGATCTATTTATCATGTCAATAGCTATTCTCAAACCGAATTTGGTGGCTCTAGCTCAACGTTAGTAGAATATGTTGGAAGGGGGGCTGGGGGCGGTATGGGTGGGGGGCGCCATCCACTTTTTTTGGGTTTCTTCATCACCTATCTTGGCACCAAATTTGGCGGCTCTAGCTCAAAAAATGTGGAAAATATAGTCGTTTTTGATTTCAAAATGCAGGGGGCTCGGGATCAGGGGGGGCGTGGCTCCAAAACTTTCATGCAGTTTTTTGGGGATTGTTTTTAGCTATCTTCCTACCAAATTTGTCGACTCTAGCCTTAACGCTTTGGAAAATACACGCATTCCCGTTTTTAGTGAAGCATTGGGGCGGTTTGGGGCAGCTTGGTCAGTATGGATTGGCGTGGCATCCAAAGTTTTTATGCATTTATTTTGGGGCTATAATTACCTATTTTGGCACAAAATTTGGTGGCTCTAACTCAAAAACTGTAAAAGATATAAGCATTTCTGTTTTTAAACTGCGGGGGGGCTGGGGGCGGAATGGGTGGGTGGGGCTCCAAAACTTTGATGCAGTTTTTGGGGGGTCGTTACCAGTTATCTACCTACCAAATTTTGTGACTCTAGCTCAAACACTATGGAAGATACACGCACTACCGTTTTTAGCGAAGCGTTGGGGTGGTTGAGGGCGGATAGGGCAGTATAGATGGGCGTGGCATCCAAAGTTTGATTTGGGTTCGGGATCGTTAACACCTATCTTGGTACCAAATTTGGTGGGTCTAGCTCAAAAACTGTAGAAGATATGGGCCTTTTTAGTGTTAAACTGCGGGGGGGCTGGGGCGGTATGGGTGGGCGTGGCTCCAAAATTTTTGATGCAGTTTTTGGGAATTATAAATAGCTATTTTCTCCCCAAATTTGGTAGTTCTAGCTGTAAGGGCTTGCGAAATAGCTGGATCTATCGATTTCGCGTTATCGAGTTTATCGATTTGCCAGCCCCCTAGTTATCGTAGAACTCTAATCTTGACATTTTAATTTACTATGCCATAGATAAAGAGATTTGCAAAGTTTGAAGTCTCTAACTTGAAGGGTGTGGAAAAAAGTTGCGAACATACGGACGAACAGACGGACAGACGGTCAGACGGACAGACGGACAGACACCATGACGGACATTGCACAAACCCAATATACTCTTTACCTTCGGTATCGAGTATAAAAAGCATAACAAAAGAAACCGAACAGCTAGGGATGGCAAGATTAATCGAATGAAATGAAATAATCGATTAATTTTGGGCAAGAAACGATTAAATTATATGATTATTTTTTTGTAGATTAATTGATTATTAATCGAGTAATGGGTAAATAATCGCAATTTTTTTTTAATAATTATAATTTTTAGTTACATTTTATGCAAACTAGGATTGTTTTAGGCTCTGAAATTAGAATTTGTTTGTTGGTAACTCTATTAATTAATAGTTATTTACACCATTGTCTCGTACTGCCTACCATTTATAACACTGAAGAACAATGTAAGACTCAAGGAGAACTGTTAACGAATAACAGCTGATTAATTTATGGACGTTCAGTTACAGTGCAATGGAAACAGGTTTCGTAACCGACTATTTAATTTTACGGAAACGGAGCAGTGGAAATAGGCTATAATAAACATTTCAACTAACTAGTTCATTTGAACCCTTGTTCGATAAAACATCTCGATGTTTCATCGAAAAAGTCACATAACAGCTTATTAAAGGTAAGCGCAATATTGTATTATATTTTTAATATAAAAAACTATACTTCGATTTTAGATGTTTTCTCGGAAAGAATATGTTAATTGGGATCAAGGGATGGACCATATGTTTATGGAATTTTGGGGTGAATACTTTATTGCGCTCAGGACACATCTATGCAAAAATGGTGGAGAAATTTATTGAGGCGGGAATGCGAGACGTGGATGGCGCGACAGTTTGGTATAAAGTTGAAAACTTGAAGAGCAGGTATAAGTAAGTTTTATAGAAAACTGCACATAGTATGTCCAAAACCTAATTATTTTTGTCTCCTTTTAGACAAGAATTGAAAAATCCTTGACCGTTTGGTGGTGCAACATAGAAGTGGCAGCTATTTGATAGGGTGCTCCTGTATGGGAACGTTCCTTTTTCGATCGGGCAACGATGGAGGGGTCGGCAGTGGATAGATCTTCAGTGGAACGGTCTGTTTCAGAGCCCTCATCGCCGGCTTTTGGGGAACGATCGGCAAAGTGGCGAAAAATTCCAGGAGGTTCCGTCACGCCGTTAGAGGAAGCTATACAAGCTTCCACAGCAACTCATGAGGAGTTCTTTGTTAAAATGGATAAATTCCTCGCTGACATGAGTAGTTCGATAAAAGAAACATTGTCATTGGTGAATGAAGCGTTAAAGAAAAATGTATAAATTTAATAAAGTGTAATTTGTTAAGCATTAATGGTTGCAAATCCAAAATGGCAATTATGATTCTCCTCTTTTCTCTTTCGTTGGTGACATGTCTTCTTGAGTGCTCTCAATAGTTTATTGTTTTCTTGTGTTTGTGTACGGAGTTTTGTTTGGTAAAGAATTCTAGCAGTAATAGCAAATATACGTTGTAAATATTTACGTGTGCATATTAATAGCTGCCGATTTAAATCTCATTTCAATTTGCAGTAGAACTAACGCTAAGGAAAACTCACATACGTATATTTGCATTTGCTTACTCTGTGTTTTCTTTCGTCTACTAACAACAAACAGTTTGTCTATTTTTCTTGCTCTTGCACTCCAGCATCAGTCCTCTCCCGCTTTCGTCAGCTTTTATCCGACGTATTTGCGGTTGTGTCTGCCTACGCGCTCAAGCTCTCTCACTTATCAATTATTTACATAATATCAATATGCTAGTTTGCTGCAGCAAAAATTGCATATCGCTTGGAACATCCGACCAAGACTTTATTTTGTGTAGCTTGTGTGACAACATGATTCACATGTAATGTGCTGGCTTTACTGCCAAAATACGGGACTGCCAAATTGCCGGCACAGGCCTTAAATGGTATTGTGGGTCCTGTAATAAGGTGGGAAAAGAGTCTTCTCAATACATGTTCATTTTAATACTTGATACCGAAGGTAAAGAGTATATTGGGCTTGTGCAATGTCCTTCAAGGCGTCTGTCCGTCTGTATGAACGCATCTTTTTTCCACACCCTTAAAGCTAGAGACTGAAACTTTGCAAATCTCTTTATCTATGGCATAGTAAATTAAAGTGTTAAGTTCTACGATAACTAGGAGGCTGGCAAATCGATAAACTCGATAACAAATTTAGGGAGAAGATAGATACTAACAACCTCCAAAAAAAACCAGTTTATCACCAAATATGCCCATATCTTCTACAGTTTTTGAGCTAGAGCCAAATTTATTGCCCTAGCAGCCTCCAACCACCCCAACGCTTTGCTAAAAACGGTAGTGCGTGTATCTTACATAGTGTTTGAGCTAGAAACACAAAATTTAATAGGTAGATAACTGGTAACGACCCTACAAGAACGGCATCAAAGTTTTGGAGCCCCACCCACCCGTTCCACACTAAGCCCTCACGCAGTTAAGAACCAAACATTTTTATATCTTTTCCAGTTTTTGAGCTAGAGCCACCAAATTTTGTGCCAGGATAGGTGTTGACGATCCCCAACCAAATGCATAAGAACTAAGGATGCCACGCCAATCCATATTGCCCAAGCTGCTCGAAACCGCCCCAACGCTTCACTAAAAACGGGAAAGTGTTAAAGCTAGAGTCACCAAATTTGCTAGGAAGATAAATGCTAACGACCCCCAAAAAACTGCGTCAAAGTTTGGTTGATTTTTTTTTACAATTCGCTATTGAAAAACAAGTAGTGCTTTTTGCACTGATTTTTTGCCTCAAAAAGTTATATATTTGGCGCAAAGTATTAAAAATTTGAATGTGGGAATGTTTGTTTACCTCATCTCAACTTAAATTTCAGAAAAAATCAGAGTAATTGATTGATTATTGAGATTGCTAGAGCAATTTGGTTTTGGTCTAATTTTTTTTTTATAAAAAGTTTAATCACTTCTTATAAATATATATAAATGTAGTTTAAAATAAATGTTGACTTTATTATGATTAGTTCATGAGCAATGAGCGAATTTGTGAAGCAACCATATTACAACATTAACTCTTTTGGATAGCACACTCATTACCGAAAGGTGAGACGTATTCTACGTCAATACTAAAGATTCATCCTCGTATATAATAGCAAAGTCAAATTGTATGCCTGTTAACAATTATTGTTATAATAATTACCTCCATTGTTGCAGATTAACCTTTTTCCGTGATCCCAAAACAGTATTATAAATTTGTTAATTCAAAACGGCTTAAATAATATTTTGTTTTTGAGTGCGAAGCACGATGCGTTTTGCATATGGCTTTTAGTCACCATATGCGCGCGGATGTGATCTTTTTTGCTACTAAGACTGCATTTGCAGTATCTGCGGTATGCCTTTTTGGTGTCCGCTTCATTACGCCTTATCCAATCTTTAAAATCTTGCTGCTGTAGCCAGCAATCAGGAAAGTTTTGTTTGTACGAATCTATCGGCATTGTTTTAATTTCTTTTTTCACTTTTGTTGTACATTAGATAACATAGTTTAAAAAAGAATACTTTGAAAAAAATAACTTGTAGAATTGCTCAAAAGTTAGATTTATAAGAGTTTTTGTCCCACATTTTACTCAAAACTCAGGTAAAGTGCATATATTTATTTGATTGTGCAAGTGATTTTTTTTATGACTTAATTAAATTGTCCACAAGGAAATGCCGAAATTCATAATTGTTGAGGTCAATGAATTACAATGCGAAAGTTACGCATACAATTAAATGTACACATCGAGACACACACACACAATGTTATGTAAGCTTGCCGAAACAAAATTCAAAAATCACTACAAAGCCTACGTCCATGCACAGCAAACAAACAAGCCGTTGAAGGCTACAAAACCATTTCCTTGCGAGCGCATACTCACAATTGGGGTATTCACTAGTCCTTGTAAAGTTGCGTAATTTAGCCACACACGAGCTAGTGAGCACCCTTTTTTGCTTGACAGTTGTAATTGTCGTCGTAAAACAGCTGTTTTGACCAGGTATAAATTAGATATATTATAAAGATGCCGTATGCGCGCTTAGGGTCATACAGGTAGACCAATCGAGAGTACAAGAGACACATGTTGGAAATTAAAAATATTAACTCATGAAATATATGCGCATTTAAGGTCAAATAGGTTGACCAACTGAGGGTGCCGTAGAAATAGGATCTAATGTTTACCAAGGGCACATTTTGTTCAACTTTTCTATATATAAAAGTTGCTATTAATTTTGAATGTTTGTTTAATGTGACCAAAATTTTTTTTGACAAAAATATGGAAATATGCTCGATACCAAGTATTTTTACTCGATTGTTTTTTTGCAATTTATGACAGATTATGACAGACATACCCAGGGGTATCAAAAACGTCGTTAAATTTTTCTCATGTATTTTGTTGTTTCTTTTTTACACTTTCGAGTTTGCAATTTTACGCTTTGCCACTTTACAACGACTAGTGAACACCCCCACTATGGTTGGCTCTGTTCTACTGCAGATCATGCCGTGGTGCAGTCTAAAGCAAAATGACTTTCATTTCTGTCACAGCTCACGAGTCCAGTGAAACAAGTATACAAATGCTCTCTCTGAGCGAATGGATGCTGGACGTTAAGTTGCTAACACTTTATCAGAATTTTGCAATTTGACGACACTACTTTTTATACTCGATACCGAAGGTAAAGAGTATATTGGGTTTGTGCAATGTCCGTCATGGTGTCTGTCCGTCTGTCCGTCTGTATGAACGCAACTCTTTTCCACACCCTTCAAGCTAGAGACTTGAAACTTTACAAATGTCTTTATCTATGGCATAGTAAATTAAAGTGTCAAGATTGGAGTTCTACGATAACTAGGGGGCTGGCAAATCGATAAACTCGATAACGCAAAATCGATAGATCCAGCTATTTCGCAAGCCCTTACAGCTAGAACTACCAAATTTGGGGAGAAAATAGCTACTAACAATCTTCAAAAAACTGCATAAAAAATTTTGGAGCCACGCCCACCCATACCGCCCCCAGCCCCCCCGCAGTTTAACACTAAAAATGCCCATATCTTCTACGGTTTTTGAGCTAGACCCACCAAATTTGGTACCAAGATAGGTGTTAACGATCCCAAACCCAATTCATAAAAACTTTGAATGCCACGCCCATCTATACTGCCCTATCCGCCCTCAACCACCCCAACGCTTCGCTAAAAACGGTAGTGCGTGTATCTTTTGGAGCCCCACCCACCCATTCCGCCCCCAGCCCCCCGCAGTTTAAGAACAGAAATGCTTATATCTTTTACAGTTTTTGAGTTAGAGCCACCAAATTTTGTGCCAAAATAGGTGATTATAGCCCCAAAATAAATGCATAAAAACTTTGGATGCCACGCCAATCCATACTGACCAAGCTGCCCCAAACCGCCCCAATGCTTCACTAAAAACGGGAATGCGTGTATTTTCCAAAGCGTTAAGGCTAGAGTCACCAAATTTGGTAGGAAGATAGCTAATAACAATCCCCAAAAAACTGCATTAAAGTTTTGGAGCCACGCCCCCCCTGATCCCGAGCCCACTGCATTTTGAAATCAAAAACGCCTATATTTTCCACAGCTTTTGAGCTAGAGCCGCCAAATTTGGTGCCAAGATAGGTGATAAAGAAACCCAAAAATTTTGGATGGCGCCCCCCACCCATACCGCCCCCAGCCCCCCTTCCGCCATATTCTACTAACTTTGAGCTAGAGCCACCAAATTTGGTATGAGGATAGCAATTAACATCATAAACAGATCTGCAGCAAAACTTAGGACGCCACGCCCCCCATACCAGCCCCCAGCACTCAGCCCCCCTTCTACCAAATTCTACTAACTTTGAGCTAGAGTCACCTAATTCGGTTTGAGAATAGCTATTGACATCATAAATAGATCTGCAGCAAAAGTTTGGATGCCACGCCCCCCCTTACCAACCCCATCCCCCCTTCCACCAAATTTTACTATTTTTGAGCTAGAGTCACCAAATTTGGTATGAGGATAGCAATTGACATCATACACAGATCTTCAGCTAAAATTTTGATGCCACGCCCCCCCCCTATACCTCCCCCAGCCTACTATCCACCATATTCTTCTAACTTTGAGCTAGAATCACCAAATTTGGAAGGAAGATAGCTTTTTAGCATCTCCATCTGCACCAGACAATCTTTGAGGCAGCATACTCCCCTGCAGCAGCATACACCCCTGCCGTATCCTTACACCATTGCAATCAGCTCTCTTTTAATCTGTTTTACTACTGGTATCGAGTATACCGCAGTCGGGTGCGTCCGACTGCAACGTTTCTACTTGTTATTATTATTATTATTATTATTAAGGTTAGAGTTAGTTTAAAAACTAAGCGAACTGTTTAGTAAAGCGCTGGTTGCGTGACCTTCGGCTTTGGGTGCTGTGGGGTTTTTGTATACAAGTACTTAATATATATTTACATTAATTACATTTAGGTCTTATATTATTTATTGGCTATATCTTATATTTACATGTTTACATGTTTGGCTGTTTTAGGGTTACTTAGTTTATTTTGTGTTTGTTTTTTTTTTTGTGGTTGTATTTAGATTTGGTGGTATATGTTGGATGTTTTCAGGAAGGATAGGATTTTGGATAGGTTGGTTTGATCAGGATGACAGAGGAGGTCTAGAGGATTTGTGTTGTTGAACATTTTTTGGATAATGGGTTTTAGTGCTGGACATGATTTTAGAAGGTGTGGAATGGTGGGACGTTTCTGTCGTGGCAGAAAGGTCAAGTTGGTGGTACGTTTGGGCTAAGGTAGTGTTGGTCCGTAAGTCTTGTGTGTCCTAGTCGTAGTCTGATAATTTTAATTTGGTCGAGTCTGTTGAGTTTGATTTGTATGTTGTTCATGTAGTCGTGGAAGTGTGTATTGTTTGGGTTTGTACTACGGTACCATTGGCTGGTTTCTGTGGTTTGTATGGTATTTTGAGTTTGTTGCATAAGTTTATTGTGATGTCTATGATTGGTGTGTTTTTCTTTTTATGGGGGTTGTGTTTAATAAATTTGTGGAAGGGGGTGTTTTTTGATTTTATCAGGCTTTTGTAGAGCTTTGCAGTTTGTAGATATCGTCTAAGCTCTATTGGTAGTATGTTTGATTCTTGGAGTAGGTTTTTGGTCGGCTTGGAGCGGTATGCTCCTAAGGCTAGGCGGATGCCTGCGTTAAATTGTGTTTTTAATTTTGAAAGTGTGCTTTTGGGTGAGTGTCCGTAAAGAAAGAGTCCGTAGTCTATTTTGCTAATAAGGGTAGCTTTTGTGATGTCGAGTAGTGTTCTTGTGTCGCAGTTGAATTTTTGACTAGCTAGGCATTTCATTATGTTTAGTTTTTGGGAGAGGACTGGTAGGAGAGTGTTGATGTGGGTGTTCCATTTGTAGTTTTTGGTAAGTGTGATTCCTAGGATTTTAAGTGAGGTTACGGTGGGGATTTGGGTACTGTTTGAGCTTACGGTGGAGTTGCAATTCTGTTTTTGTCATATGTGGAGGTGGTGGCATTTGGAAAGGGATAGGGAGGCCCCTGAGTATGAACCCCAGTTGTTTATTTTGTCTAGTATGTCGTCAAGGTTATAGTTTGAGTTTTTGTTTTTTTTGAAATTTATTATAAGGAAGAAATCGTCGGCGTATGCGTTGAAGTTGATTTCTTTGTGTAGGGTGATTATGTCGGCAAGCTTGTTGTAGGCTATAAGGAATAGGATGACGAATATGGCGGATCCTTGAGGGATACCATTGTGGAGGGGTAAGGAGTTGGAATGGTGTGGACCGATGTGGACCATTAGCTTTCTATTTCGCATGAAGTTTTGTATGTATTGGATTATTTTGGGGCCTGTTTTCCATTTTTGTAGTTGTTCGATAATGGTGTGCACACCCACTCTGTCGAAGGCTCTTGAGAAGTCAAGAGTGACGAGTGATGTGTGTTTGTGGGACTTCTTTATGAGATAGTCTACAAAGATTAGACTGTCTGAAGTCGACTTGCCTTTTTTAAAGCCGAATTGGTTTGGGTTTAGGAGGTTATTTTGGCTGGTGAAGTACCAGATTCTTTTGGCGATTATTTTGTCGAGGGTTACTTATATATGTACATTATTGATATTACTCGGTGTTTTTCTTATAAGTAGCATACAAAAAAACCGAATGAGTGTTAGAACTGAGGAGCGATGTATTAACAGACGTTTGCACCTGTTTGATTGCTATATATTAGCATAAAAAAGAAGAGAATAGTTTATTGAATTTAGTTTTCCTTTCTCCAGTTTCTCTGTCTATTTTTTTTATTGTACTTAACTTTATTCCGAGTTTTCGGCAACTGACCTTTATAAATGCATCCCTGAATACACTTTCGTAATTTGTATACTTATTTGCATTATTGTATGGCAAGGGCTGTTAAAAAGTGTCATAAAGGAAAAACTGTGAAGAGCATGTATGATAAGCAGCAGCAAAAGTGATATTTGACTGCCTTGGAAGACAAAAAGAGAGAGAAGTCTTTATTGTTGATTTGGTTGTTTTAAGTTAGAACTTCTAACTCAACAAAACCACCTGCTGCTGACTTCTGTTATTTCATAACATTTAACTACGATTAAAACACACAAACAAAGAAACATACCAACAAATAAATACAGGAGATGTATTTGCAGAAGCCTGTCCTACCCCAAAAAACACTTGGACTAGCAACTGATATGCACCTAGCCAACCAAGTATCTTTAGCTAAAAACTAGGCTTCTGCAAGCAATTGTCCACAAAACTATATTTCTTCCCCCAGTATTGCGCTTGAGTAAAATAAAACAATAAAACAACAAGATTTTGTCTTCCAAGGCAGTCAAATATCAGTTTTGCTATTGCTGATCATACATACTCTTCCCAATTTTTACCCTATGACACTTTCTAACAATCATTGGCATACAGTTATGCAAAGATGTACACAAATTACGAAAGTGTATTCAGTAGTGCATTGGTACATATGCAAATGTAAGCGGGCGTTTGCCGCCGACACAGAAAAATGAAAAATATCAAAAATAACAAAAACCTTGATAAGCAGGCACAGCAAGAAATATATGTTTCAAACGCACTTTCATACAATATGTACCAACAACTTTATACTGTTCTTGCTGTCCGCTGACCCGCCGCCTCTCCTTTAATCAACGGGCCGCAGAACGCAAAGGACAACTGAACAAAAAAACAACAACGTGCTGGCTTGTCGTAGCTGAGACGCACAAGCTGCACAAAGAAAAAATACCCCTTGAACCAATATTCAATAATTGTCAATGAAAACTCTAATATTTGATTTTTATACCCTGAATCCATAAAATGGGTAAATCAGGGTATAATGGTTTTGTGCAAAAGTATGTAACATGCAGAAGGAAGCATCTCCGACCCCATAAAGTATATATATTCTTGATCAGTATCAATAGCCGAGTCGATATGGCCATGTCCGTCTGTCCGTCCGTATGTCCGTCTGTATGAACGCGTAGATCTCAGAGACTACAAGAGCTAGAGACTTCAGATTTTGAATATAAGTTCTCCTATACCATGAGCAAAACAAGTTTGCTTCAAATTATCGATAACTACTCTGGTTTTCGATATACACTTGGAATCGATAACAAAAAACTATCGAATTTGGAAAATGTAAAAATGGGGGTTGGTGTAATGGGTAACCATAGAACTTTTCGTCCAAATCGGTTAAGAAACACCGGAGATATCGTAAAGTTTAGTCAGTTATGAGTTTTTTTTAAAGTGAACATTATTTGAAGCATACTTTTAGGACGCAAGGACTGCAACTGGGTCCAGGGTATCTTCTGGTCGGGCTATCCCGACTAGAGCCTTCTTACTTGTTATATATATGTATATTGTTTATGCTAGGACATAAACAATGCTAGAATATAAACAAACATGTAGAATTGAAATTATATTAAAGAATCTCAAGTTTTGCTATTCAATTGCACAAATATCATATTAAGTTTATACTACCCTTCCAACTTGGACACATCGTTAGCAAGACTTTGTATTTTACAGTTATTCTCTGCCGCTAAACCAATATAATCATACTCAGATGAATATGTATATGAGCGGCACGCTGCATTTGCCCACCATGCAGAGCGGCACGCTGCATTGTTTGCATGTATTATCAAATGGCAGAAATGGGTACCCGTGCCTATAGATGTTAACACATCAAAAAAATTATACCCTGGCCTCATTAGGGCTGCATCAAGCATCTTTTCATCATGAGCGATGATACAAAGCATCTCCCATACAAATTGTATGAGTGCTGCATATGGCAGATGGTGCCGTCTAGCCAAGATGCGTGTACATCAGGTTGTAACAGTTCTCGATACTCTAGTGACACCACTAGTTGTTTACTGAAAACTGAAATTGGAAATGGCAAACGGTAAAAATTAAATAAATTTTATTATCATGCTTAACAAAATAACTCATTGCAACTCTTTCAGCAGAGTTTATTAGATTTTTATAGAGCGATGAAGCCACACTGGTGTTGCTTAACCGTGTGGAAAAAACATTAGTGGTCACAGAGGCATAAGAAAAAATCAGCACAATTATATAGAAATGGCGGAAAAAACTAAAACGTATGGGCCACCCTTAAAGAAAATCCAAACCAAATTGGAACACCATCAACGCAAATATAGGTAAGTTGATTTATATAAATGATATATAAAAGAGACGTAAGCCATGAGCTATTGGAACTAGGGAAGGAGAAATTAGTTCTGGAAAAAGAAAAGCTCAATGTATTTCAGCAAGTGCTAGAGGATAACAAGGCTTTTCATGAAAAAATATTATGATGATTTAAGTGTTATTTTATTAAATTATATACAACTTTTTCTATTGAACATGAATACACTACCTTATTGCCAAAATATAAACAAACACATAAAATAGTATTAATATTGAAGAGAGAGTAAACAAGCCAATACTCTTATACAATATAAATGCTATTAAGGATATGTATGTCAATAATTTATATGCAATAATTCCATATTTTGATTAGCATAAGTAGGAGCTTAGTAAACAAGTGTGAAATTGCTATAAATAGTTTAATAATATTTCATCATTGTAATGTTATTTAGAAGTCGAGAAGCAAACTTGTTATTGTAGCAAATAAGCTTGTTCGTAATAGTTTATTTGTGAGTTGCTGTTTGTGGGAAAACACATATGCGTTCGTGATATCTGTGTGGTGAGACATTGTTCTTGCTGCTGAAATACTTTATTTTACGTGAATTGTTTTGATAATACTTGATTATAAATTCAAAACATATTGTAATGTAATCATCACTCATCACATCATAGATAAAATTCTCGATATAAGTAATGTACTGCATTTACAAATTTTAATATTATTATTATTTAAGTGTTTCTAATACAAGTAAAATGAAGAAAGTCACTTAAATATAATCACCTGTAAAAAATAATCAACTCATTCAAATTTTTGGGCGTGGCATCCAAATTTTTGATGCAGATTTGTTTACCTTTCTTTTACTTAAATTTTTGTCACTGTTACGGTTTACTGCGCTTCTACATTTTAGAAAAATGCCTTTTAAAAGGGGTAAAGATATGCTATGCGATGCCTTAGCAAAGCAAATTATTAAGGAAATAGAGGATATTGATGGTGAGAAGAGCTCATTGTTTTTCAAACAAAACCGGTTTTACTTTCTTTTGTTTGCGGCGGCCATCAATTATATGATTTCATACTTTTTTGCACAAAAATACATGAAATATTCAGAAAAATACTGAGCATCGAAAGCAAATATCGATTAAATATCGTGCTCTTCCCATTTTTACTTCCTTGAAACATGAATTTGTATACATAGGCTGGGTGTTTCAATGTTTCAAGAAATTTTACTATGTATGTGGTTGTTGCGGGACGTTTCAAGCGTAAAAAATGGAACGATGAAACGAGCTGTTGGACACCCTAATTGTTTGTGTGTGCCTCTAATAGCCTAATGCCACTCTTTAATATAAATTCTTGTTGGAAATAGGCTATTAGAGGCACACACATACAATGTTATGGAAACTAGCCGAAATAAACATCGCTTTGTTTCATCGAAAAAGCCACTAAACAGCTGGTTGAAGGTTCAAAAGGTAAGCGCAGTTTTGTATTATATTTTTAATATAACTAATATACCTTGTTTAAATATTGATTCTCAATGCAGAGGAACTTCCGAATCTATACAAAAATAGTGGAGAAATTGGAGACGTGGACGCGCTATTGTAAGTAAGATATATACAAAACTGCGTACAGTATGTCCAAAAGCTAATTATTGTTGTTTCTTTCTAGACGAGAGTTGAAAATCAGGGACCGTCTGGTGGTGCAAAATCGAAGTGGCATCTATTTGATAGGGTGTTGCTGTATTGGAGCATTCGATATTGAACCGGGCATCGATGGAGCGTTCAGCAGTGGATAGATCTGTTTCAGAGCGCCCGTAGAACAAACGAGGTTGCAAATATCAAAAATTGTATGTGCCCCTACAAAATATTGAACGAACCTATTTTATAGGAAATTCTCTAACGATTTCAAATCTGCTATCTATAATACAACCATTTTTTTTTTAGGAGATATAGCCCTTCAAAGTTGTCTGATTCTCAGTGTTAAAGCTGCCTTCACACGGTCGGTTTTTCTGTAGCCTTTTTTTAACCGACCAAAAATGTTCGCATTCACATTATTCACATCGGTGAAATTGAAAATCCCATCACTTTTGTGTTGACACAATCTGGTCACACTTCTCTATTTAATTCAACACAAACATATAAATAAACAACCTTAAAATGGATACAGGCACAAACATATTAGAGGTTGTTTGTATTTTATCCGCGGTAGCTGTTTCTGTTTTTAAGTTTGATTACTTTATTTTTTGCCAACCATTACTAAAAAACACCAAAAACGCCTTTTTTAGTTAAACATTTTAGTGGCACAAATTGAACCGACGCACATAAGAGCAGAAATAGAACACGTGCTATTTATCTAATTTTTGCGTCGGTTTTTGACCGGACCTGAAAAATGTTGTGTTTTCAAACGAGAGCGCTGGCTTTTTAATAAAAAAGATACAGAAAAACCGACCGTGTGAAGACAGCTTAAATAAAAATCACAATTTAAGGTAATTGGGTCGGCTTTGAGATAGGTTAGGTTAGGTTGAACCGGCTGACCCTCCTTGGGAGTGTTAAACACAGAACGCTAGAAGGGTTCTTAGTGAGGCCGGAGGTCGCAGATGGTTTGGACTATCTCTGTATGTGGTCCTGCGGAGTGTTTGTACTTCGGGCGAACGCTGGAAGATTTTTTGATTTTTGCTTGCTGGCTTATTCAAGCGAAGCCAGAAAGGGGCTGTGGAAGTATTGTAGTCGTTTTGCTGTCAGTGCAGGGCAGCTGCTCGGGAGGTGCTCTAACGTTTCCGCGGCACCTGGATCCTTGCATTTTCTCCACTCGTCGTTCTCTGTTAAGCATGTTAAGTCTATTCGCATGTACTGCGACCAAGCAGTGCCCTGTCAGAAGACCCACGAGACTTCGGCAGTCCTGTCTTTGTAGTCTCAGTATGTTTTGCGTTAGCTTGTTGTCGTAGGACTTGCACATTATTTTGGAGATCCTGCAGTCGGAGGTGTAACGTGAGTGACCCTCCATGTGATTCGCAATCCGAGTCTCCGTGGACTGCGGTATCATGCCACATTTTGGATTTTTGTTGTTGTTTTGTTGTGGCAGTAATTTTGCATTCGTCCTGGTCTGCTCTAACCAGTACGGAGGATGGCTGCTGCCGACACGCAAGGAGGATTTCTCCCCCTCGTGCCCGCCGGTGTAGCATCCTTTTCCACGGACGATTGGGTTGACATCCCAACCCGAGTTTGATCTTCCGACCTCTCCATGTGATTTTAGTTTCTGGGGAGTCTACCCATAGCATTTTAACCTTACTGCCAAGGACCTCGAACCATGGTTTGCCACACACCCTCGCAATGCAAGCATAAACAAGTAGAAACGTTGCAGTCGGACGCACCCGACTTCGGTATATTCGATACCAGTAGTAAAAAAAACTAAAAGAGACCTGATTGCAATGGGGTGCGGATACGGCAGGGGTTTACGCTGCCTCAAAGACTGACTGGTGCGGATGGGGATGCCAAAAAGCTATCTTCCTTCCAAATTTGGTGATTCTAGCTCAAAGTTTGTTAAAAGTAGGGGCTGGGGGCGGTATGGGGGCGTGGCATCAAAATTTTTGCTGAAGATCTATGTATCATGTCAAAGCTATCCTCATACCAAATTTGGTGACTCTCGCTCAAAGTTAGTAGAATATGGTTAAGGTGGCTGGGGGCAGTAAGGGTGGGGGGCGGCATCCAAATTTTTTGGGTTTCTGCATCACAAATCTTGGCACCAAATTTGGCGGCTCTAGCTCAAAAGCTGTGGAAAATATAGTCGTTTTTAATTTCAAAATGCAGAGGGCTGGGGAACGGGGGAGCGTGGCGAGCGGGGGACTTTGACACAGTTTTTTGGGGATCCTTAACAGTTATCTTCCTACCAAATTTGGTGACTCTAGCTTTAACGCTTTAGAAAATACACGCATTCCCGATTTTAGTGAAGCGTTGGGACGGTTTTGGGCAGCTTGGGCAACATGGATTGGCGTGGCATCCTTAGTTTTTATGCATTTGGTTGGGGATCGTCAACACCTATCTTGGCACAAAATTTGGTGGGTCTTGCTCAAAAACTGGAAAAGATATAAGAATGTTTGGTTCTTAACTGCGGGATGGCTTCGGGTGGAATAGGTGGGTGGGGCCTCAAAACTTTGATGCAGTTGTTTGGAGATTGTTAACAGCTATCTTCCTACAAAATTGGGTGACTCTAGCCTTAACGCTTTGGAAAACAGACGCATTCCCGTTTTTAGCAAAGCGTTGGGGCGGTTTTGGGCAGTTTGGGCAATATGGATTGGCGTGGCATCCTTAGTTTTTATGCATTTGGTTGGGGATCGTCAACACCTATCTTGGCACAAAATTTGGTGGCTCTAGCTCAAAAACTGGAAAAGATATAAAAATGTTTGGTTCTTAACTGCGGGAGGGCTTGGGGTGGAATGGGTGGGTGAGGCTCTAAAACTTTGATACAGTTGTTTGGGAATTGTTAACAGCTATCTTCCTACAAAATTGGGTGACTCTAGCCTTAACGCTTTAGAAAACACACGCATTCTCGTTTCTAGCAAAGCGTTGGGGCGATTTGGGGGAGCTTGGGCAGTATGGATTTTGGCACAAAATTTGGTGGCTCTATCTCAAAAACTGTAAAATATATAAGCATTTCTGTTTTTAAACTGCGGGGGGGGGGGGGGTTGGGGTCAGAATGGGTAAGTGGGGCTCCAAAACTTTGATGCCGTTCTTGGAGGGTCGTTACCAGTTATCTACCTACCAAATTTTGTGAGTCTAGCTCAAACACTATGGAAAATGCACGCACTACCGTTTTTAGCAAAGCGTAAGTGCGGTTGAGGGTGGCTAGGGCAGTATAGATGGGCGTGGCATCCAAAGTTTTAACGAATTTGGTTGGGGATCGTCAACACCTATCTTGGCACCAAATTTGATGGTTCTAGCTCAAAAATGGTAGAAGATATGGGCATTTTTAGTGTTAAACTGCGGGGGGCTGGGGCGGAATGGGTAGGCGTGGCTCCAAAACTTTTGTTCCAGTTTTTTGGGGATTGTTAGTAGCTGTTTTCTCTCTTAATTTGGTAGTTCTAGCTGTAAGGGCTTGCGAAATAGCTGGATCTATCGATTTTGCGTTATCGAGTTTATCGATTTGCCAGCCCCCTAGTTATCGTAGAGCTCCAATCTTGACACTTTAATTTACTATGCCATAGATAAAGAGAGTTGCGAAGTTTAAGTCTCTAACTTGAAGGGTTTGGAAAAAAGTTGCGAACCTACGGACGGACAGACGGACGGACGGTTAGACATGACATGACTGACATTGCACAAACCCAATATACTCTTTACCTTCGGTATCGAGTATGAAAATGGACCGATGAAACGAGCTGTTGAACACCTTAATTGTATTTGTGTGCCTCTAATAGCCTAATGCCACTCTTTAATATAAATTCTTGTTGAAAATAGGCTATTAGAGGCACACACATACAATGTTATGGAAACTAGCCGAAATAAAATATTAATATCACTACTAAACATCGCTTTGTTTCATCGAAAAAGCCACTAAACAGCTGATTAAGGATTCAAAAGGTAAGGGCAGTTTTGTATTTTAACCTTGTTCAACCATTTATTCTCGGAAAAAATATATTAGGTTAGGTTAGAGCGGTAGTGAGCAGTTTGAGACAAACCTCTCACTCACGTGGGCCATGTATTGGCCCATTGTGATGCCGCGTCTTTGACATAGTCCACAGACACCGTCTACCCAGACGCAGAGTGTGTTACACCATTTACGAGGGCGTGGTCCCAGCCCGAGGCTCGAATAAAGGACAGGATATTTTTCGGTTTAGTATCCGCCAGTTGTGAGAGGTCCGATAAGAAGAAAGAACCAAGGTATTGATTTCTGTTCTTGCAGAGAGCTGGTCAATCGCAGAAGAGGTGGGAGACTGTTTCCTCTTCCTCCTCGTCTCGGCAGCTTCTGCAGAAGGCATTGAAGGGGGCTAGAAGACTTGCTGCTTGAGTCCCCACTACCCAGTGCCCCGTAATGGCCCTGATTACGGCAACACAACCTAATCTGTTTAAGTGAACAAGGCCTAAAGACCGCTTTTTACAGCGCGTTGGCCAGGTTTGCCTGTCAATCCTACCCGTGGCGGTGGTAAGTTGCCATCTCTTGTTTGCTTCAAGTTCGAAGTGCGATCGGACTCTAAGCTTGCAGCTGGCCATGGGGATACCCTTGCTCTCCTTGTCTGTGAGGAGAGGCACGGTAGTACCATGCCTTGCCAGCTCATCTGCTTTGTCGTTGCCCTCGATGCCTTTATGTCCGGGCACCCATATGAGGTGTATTTCGAACTGCTCGGCCATCTCCTTAAGAGATCTGCGGCAGTTTGTGACAGATATCGAGTTAGATGATATCGCCTTGAGAGATTTGATGGCCGCCTGGCTATCAGAAAATATGCGACTGAAGCCTTCTTAACTCGTTCCTCCGAGTTGAGGTTCCAGTCTAGTTTACTATCAGGAGTGAGCCCTAGGTATTTGGCTGATTTACTGTAGGAAAGTTCTACCCCATTCAACGATAGCGGTCTGAGGGGGAATCTTATATCTCCTAGTAAAGAGGACTAAGTCAGTTTTGGTTGGGTTCAGGCCTAGTCCATTTGATGTGGCCCATGAGGACAGTGTTTGAAGTGCAGTGGTCATGCATTCGTACAAGGATTGGGGATACTTGCCCGAGAAGGCTATGGCAACGTCATCTGCGTAAGCGATCACTCGACAGCCCCCTCCCTCTTTAGAGCGCAGCAGGCTGTTTGCCACGTTCCAAAGGAGAGGGGAGAGAACACCTCCTTGCGGGATGCCTCTATTAGCAGATCTGGATATGGTTGAGGACCCCAGAGTGGCCCTGACTATCCTGCTTTTGAGCAGTTGATCAATCAGTCTCACAATTCGGTCCCCCACCCCCAGCCCTGAAAATGCTTCGGTGATCGCCCACGGTACGACTTTATTGAAAGCGCCCTCAATGTCTAGAAAGTCTATAAGGCAATACTCCTTGTGGTGGAGTGCTTTTTCTATTGTGGAGACAACAGCATGAAGTGCTGTCTCGGTAGATTTGCCGTTTTGGTAGGCATGTTGTGCTTGGGAGAAGTGGTCGGTCTTGATCGTATCTCTAATTTAAAAGCCCAGCACCCTTTCTAGTGTCTTGAGTAGGAAGGATGTTAGGCTTATGGGTCGGAAATCCTTGGGGGTCGTGTGTGAGGCTTTTCCCGCCTTGGGAATGAAGACAACTTTAGATTCGAGCCATGGCTTGGGGATTGTTCCTGTTGTCTGGGTATCTGACGGCCCAGGGGACTTGAAGAGTGAGAAGCTACGAATAGCCCACGAGATGATATCTCTGGAGAATAAGTCGGTGGAAACGTATTCCTGAAATTCTCTTTGGATAAGGGGTAGTGGTACTTCAACTGAGCATCCGGGAAAGTGGGTTTCCTTCGAAAGTTCTAGTGACTCTAGACTGGTCGTTGTCCATGAGTCATCAGGTTTTTTGAGGAAGCCTATGGTTGCTTGAGTACTTGAGAGAACCTTCCTGAGCCTTGCTGCTTCTGCAGTGCTCTCTATTTTGGAGCAAAAATTTTGGCATGAGGAGCGTTTAGCTTGTCTAAGATTCTTTTTGAAAGTGGATAAGCTGGCTTTGTAGAGACTCCATGATTGGTCGTCTCCCCTCGACTTAGCTCTATTAAAGAGCTTTCGCGAGGTTTTACGAAGCTCGCCTAGTTGCGAGGACCACCATGGTGGTTTTGTTTTGCCTCTTGGTTTGCTCTGGGGGCATGTCATGTTTAGGGCGGACTTGCATGCCTCCGTGAGCTTGCTTGTGAGTAACTCTGTGTACTCGGGAGAGGGGAGTCCCGCTGGGGGATGCTCTAGGATTAGCCTTTCGAGGCATTCTTTGAATTTGGTCCAGTTTGTACGTTTAACGTTTCTGCACCATTTGGGTTTGGGTATGTCAAGACAGAACTCTTTGTCGGTATACCTATGGTCGGAGAAGGAGTGCTCTACGAGTACCCTCCATTTTGTTAGTCGTTGATAGAGGGAGGTTGTGGCTAGCGTCATGTCTAAGACCTCTTCCCTATTCTTTATAATAAAGGTAGGGTCGTTACCTATATTATAAATGTTTAAATTTGTTGTTAAAATATAATTGAAAAGTAACTCACCCCGTTCATTTATAGCTGAGCTGCCCCACTGATGGTGGTGAGTGTTGGCGTCGCAGCATATTACTAGCTCGGTATGCGTTAATTCGCAGTCAGCAATTAACGCCCGTAGTCGTTGCTGTGGTAGGGGCCCCTGGTGGTCGTGGGCCATGTAGGTAGAGCTAAGTCTGACCTGTCCAGACTTCAGCTCAAGGCATACAGCCGTGTTGTCACCATCGCTGAAATCAGGAAGCAGAAAAATTTCTAGGTGTTTTCTTGCTAGAACGCAGGTGCGGACTTTACCTTGGTTGCGGGCTACAAGTAGCTTGTAGTCCTGAGTCCCCAGTCCAGAAACCATGCCACCACACACCGAAGGTTCCTGGATGAGGACAATGTCTGCTCCGCATAAGCCAATGCGGAGCAGAAGAGCGGCTGCAGCCGCTTTACAGTGGTGGAGGTTGATTTGGAGGAGTGTCAGAGACATCTTCCGTTTTCAACTCCACCACTGTGAGATCAGCCTCGTCGTCTGTATCCTCTTCGAGGCTGATCATTTGGGGCGCGTCAGCAAGTTCAGATAGTTCCTGACCGGCATGGCCGTCACTCGCCTTAGCTGCCGGCGCTTCGCTTGTGATTTTACCATTGGCGGTGATATCATCAACGAAACCAACCGGCAGTGGCTGCTCCAAGAGGGCAGCAGTGTCTTGTGCCACCGGTGCGTCCTCCGACCCGGACGGCTTCCTGGCTGCATCAGAGCGATAAACTTTTATCGCAATTGGCTTGAAGCCATAGTGAGCCGCCTCGTTAGTTGCGGCAAGAGTCTCGGCTGACTCATCATTAATGACGAGGATTATCTGTCGGCTGTTGCCTTCAGGCGCCTCGACTTTGGCAATCCTCAAATCCTGAGTAACCAAGTCTGGGTTACTCATCTGAAGGAGCTTGAGGATTCGCTCGGGCTCCTCTGGCTTAACAGAAACCCAAACTCTCGTTCTGGGTTGACTTGGCACGTCTTTCCAATCGACCGCCTCGAGCTTCGCCCCGGGGTAGACTTCCCCCAGCAAGGCCACCGCTTTTTTGTAAAGCTCTGCCGATGAGTCATCCTCGCAGGCTATCGCGTTGATGTTGCCCTGATGCCACCCAGCATCAGAGCAACGAGGCGGTGGTCTACCAGACCGCTCCATTAGCTCGACTACCTTGTCCTGCAGCTCATTCTCAATGGCCCCCCACTGGTTCCGCGGGATATGGCCCTCCTTGTGGCCCCTGTCGAGGACCCCAATTAGAACCTTCCCCTTTCTTCAGCGAAGGACCGAGTGAGCGGCTGTGGACGTGGTGGTTGCCTGATCCGCTTGGCTTGCGGAGCCTGCTCCTCCACGGAGCGTTGACGCTTCTTCTTGGCTTTTGCAGAAGCGGCCGGGATTGCTGGCTTGAAATCCGGCAGTATTGTCTTGGCCCATTCGACGAGTTTGACCCCATCGGGAGACGACTGCTGGCCGCTCAAGTTTTGTTGCAGAATTTCTGCAGTCCGCCTCCGGTCTTAGATCGGGGGTTTATTTGCCGCCGTTGAAGCGGACCCCTGGGTGATCGCCTGCGTCGCGGACCTGGAAGCTGGTGTTGCAAACTAATGTTGCAACCTCCGAGCTCCAGGAGCCGTTCCAGGTCAGCGACCGGGGTGTGAGGACGAATGGCTTGTTCGTCCTGCAGCAGTGCCGCTTGCGGCGTGGCGAGCCCCTGCTGGCGTACCAGGTGTCGACGAAGAGAAGCAAGCACCTACAGTGGGATTGGCGTTTCCCCCGGGTTTCTGAGTGTCCCGGGCAGTGGGTTTGTTGTTTTTTTCAGATTCATAATTTTAGTTCCACGAGTAGACGGGAGTGGAAAGTAACCCGCGGCATAGCCCGTGTACCGCGAGAAGCCTTGTTAAACTGGAGGTCGGCCGGTATCCAGAGTTCCAACTGGTTGACGGCCTTGTTGTTTCTTTCTAGACAATAATTGAAAATCAGGGACCGTCTGGTGGTGCAAAATCGAAGTGGCATCTATTTGATAGGGTGTTGCTGTATTGGAGCATTCGATATTGAACCGGGCATCGATGGAGCGTTCAGCAGTGGATAGAGCGCCCGTAGAACAAACGAGGTTGCAAATATCAAAAATTGTATGTGCCCCTACAAAATATTGAACGAACCTATTTTATAGGAAATTCTCTAATGATTTCAAAACTGCTATCTATAATACAACCATTTTTTTTTTAGGAGATATAGCCCTTCAAAGTTGTCTGATTCTCAGTGTTAAAGCTGCCTTCACACGGTCGGTTTTCTGTAGCTATTTTTAATCTACCAAAAGTGTTCGTATTCACATTATTCGCATCGGCGAAATTAAAATCCCATCACTTTTGTGTTTACACAATCTGGTCACACTTCTCTATTTAATTCAACTCAAACATATAAATAAATAACATTAAAATGAAAACAGACACAAACATATTAGAGGTTGTTTGTATTTTATCCGCGGTACCTCAAGCTAAGAATGTTGTTTCTGTTTTTAAGTTTGGTTACTTTATTTTTTGCCAGCCATTACTAAAAAACACCAAAAACGCCTTTTTTAGTTAAACATTTTAGTGGCACAAATTGAACCGACGCACATAAGAGCAGAAATAGAACACGTGCTATTTATCTAATTTTTGCGTCGGTTTTTGACCGGACCTGAAAAATGTTGTGTTTTCAAACGAGAGCACTGGCTTTTTAATAAAAAAAGCTACAGAAAACCGACCGTGTGAAGACAGCTTAAATAAAAATCACAATTTAAGGTAATTGGGTCGGCTTTGAGGTAGGTTGGGTTAGGTTGAACCGGCTGACCCTCCTTGGGAGTGTTAAACATAGAACGCTAGAGGGGTTCTTAGTGAGGCCGGAGGTCGGAGATGGTTTGGACTATCTCTGTATGTGGTCCTGCGGAGTGTTTGTACTTCGGGCGAACACTAGAAGATTTTTTGATTTTTGCTTGCTGGGTTCTTCGAGCGAAGCCGGAAAGGGGCTGTGGAAGTATTGTAGTCGTTTTGCCGTCAGTGCAGGGCTGCTGCACAGGAGGTGCTTTAACGTTTCCGCGACAAATGGATCCTTGCATTTTCTGCACTTGTCGCTGTCTGTCCTGCAGTCGGAGGTGTTAGTCAAACTCTGCGCTGCTGAATCCCTTGCCTGTTCTCCATGTTGTCGTGAGATCGGGACTTCCGCAGTATCGATGTTGGTTCCCGTTGCACCTTGCTTTACCAAAGTGTCTGCTATTTCGTTGCCCTCCAAGCCTGGATGTCTTGGAATCCAGTAGATGCGAACCTTTTTGGATGTGGTGAGTGCATCTAGCGTTTCCCTGCTCGCAAGGACGTTTCGAGAGCTTATGTAGTGGGCCTGCAAAGCTTTGATTGCCGCTTGGCTGTCCACGAATATGTTGACATTTTCTTGTGATGCGTTTGTTTGTAGGACTGTTTCTGCTGCTTTTTCATTGCGAATATCTTCGCTTGGAATATGCTGCAGTGGTCCGGGAGTTTGTATGACATGCTCATGGGTGGGTCAGCGCAGTACACTGCTGCACCGACTCCCTCCCTCATTTTTGAGCCGTCCACGTATATGTTGATGGCTGTCTGCGCTGCTCCTGAGCGACAGTTGTGTTTTCCTAGGAGCTTGGGTGCGAAGTTAAATGGGTTTCTTTGGGTCTTATAGTCTATTTCGACTCGGGTCCCTCTTCCAATTGTAGTATGCCCGTAGTTGCCTATCGTGCAGAGACATTGTGCCGTCATTTTTGCTAATAGGTGTGACTGTATGTCCACGTGGTAGACGTTCAGTATGATCTGAAGTGCATTTGTTCGTGTAGTCCTCAACGCCCCTGTGATGCACGTACGTGCATGTCGCTGGGTTTTTACAATCGTTTCAGGTATGTGGACATCTCTGTGGCTTTTCACCATACCAGTATTCTAAAGAGCAGTATGGGGCTGAGTGTCGATGGACACTTACCAGTGAGAATTATGCTTATGTCATCCGCATAGGCAGTTATCTTCGGGGCTTCCGTTTGAATTTCAGTAATAGATTTTTTACCACCAAGTTCCACAGCAGGGGTAAGAGCACTCCTCCTTGGGGGGTGCAACATTTTGGTTCCCTTATTGCGGTTGTGGTTCCCCATTCTGCTTGTATTCTCCTGCTGCTCAGAAGGTTCTGGACCCAGGAGTGTACTGCTTCTGTTCGGGTCACAGCTCTTAGGCTGTGCATTATAGCTGCCGTTGACACATTATTGAATGCGCCTGAGATGTCAGAAATGCGCCTATGGCGCATTCTTTGTGGTGAAGTGCTTTCGCTATGGCTGCTACGAGGGAATGTAGCGCTGTATCCACTGATTTGCCCTACGTGTCTGCGTGTTGGTATTTTTCTAGAGTCATCTCTGAATTCTCTCTGATGTGAAGATCTATCAGTTTTTTTTTTCGAGTTTTTAGTAGGAATGAAGTCAAGCTGATGGGTCTGTAGTCTTTAAGCAGCACGTGGCTACATATTCCTGCTTTTCTGCAGGAAATTTACTCGTGCTGTCATCCAGGCCACTGGCACAAAGCCTCAGGCATCCCTTAAATATTTCCCTTAGCCATGGAACGATCGTATGTTTGACCTTCTGCACCATGGCCGGGAATACCCCGTTTTGGCCTGATGATTTAAAGCTCTCAAAAGAGTCTATAGCCCACATAATATTCCGTGTAGTTATGATATCTTCAGAAATTTCCGCTCTTGTGGTTGGAGATATCGTTTGTGTGTTTATGCTGACTTCTGTGCAGTAAGGGAAATGCGCTTCCAGGAGCACATTTGCCGCATTTTCACTGCATTCCGTCCATCTGCCATCTTCGGTTTTTAGTTGGCTTTGTGCTATCTGTTGGCGAGCTAGCAGCTTCCTTAGCCTTGCGGTGTCAGCTGTCTTCTCAATGCCAGGGCAGAAGTTTTGCCATGCGGTTCTTTTGGCTACTCGTACTTTTTTCTTAAAGTCGTGAAGCAGCGTTTTGTATTCGATCCATACCATCTCTTCTTCCGCTTGTTTTGCGAGTTTGAAGAGTTCTAGTACGTCTTTCCTTTGTCCCTTGAGTTCTGGAGTCCACCATGAGGGCTTGTGTTTCTTCTTCTCTTGGGATGGTCTACACGTTTTATGATAGGCCGTCACCAGATATTTATTAAGTGTCTCTAGGGACTTGTCTATTTTATCTGGAGAGGCTATCTTTGGTAGTCGCGGTATGTTTGTTTCAATTTCTTTAACAAACTGCTTCCAGTCTGTGTTCCGCGGGTTTCTGTATACTTTTTTCTTCACTAATCGTTCAAAGTTAACACGGAATTGAATGTACTTGTGGTCCGAGAAGGAGTGTCTACTAAGGACTCTCCAATCTTTTACTGCTGTATTCGTTACCAACGCGAGGGTAATATCTAAGACCTTGGATGAGGTAGGACCAACGTTAGTTGGTTCCTCCCTCTCGTTTGCTATCTTAAGGTAAGTTTGTAGTATGAAATCAAGCAGTGACTCACCTCTGTCGTTGATGTCCCCGCTTCCCCATTCTGTGTGATGTGCGTTGGCATCTGCTTCTTTGATGAGGGGCTGCTCTTTGGGCTCAGCCTCCGTCACCAGTCGGGTGAACTCTTCAGGGGGCGCGTCGATGTCATGCGCCATATAGCAGGATGTCATTATTATTGGCTCATCTCTGCCACCTTCCAGCGCAATCACCGTGAGGTCGTCAGTACTGTAATTAGACAATAAGTAAGCATAGATACCTTTCCTTACTAGGATCACGGTTCTTGCTCTACTCACTGTTGTCGGGTAGAATATGTGATATTCTGGATGTTTTAGTCCAGAAACCTTGTTCCCCGACGCTATACAAGGCTCCTGGACTAAGGCGACGTCGGCGAGCTCTGTCTAAAGTGTTAGCAGAAGCTCCACCGAAGCCAACTTGCTTTTATGCAGGTTGACCTGGATGATCCTCAGCTCCATTTTTGGCTGTGGTATCCTCCACGGGAGAGACTTCTACAACGGTAGTGTCTGCATCCTCGTCGTCTTCGATCTCTAGGCTTTTTGTGGCATGGATGACCTCTGCCAGGTCGCTCTCCACCTCACCCGCCTCCAACGTATTCGTGTTTTTGTCATCGGGGTGGCGCTTTTTGAGTCGCAGGTAGACACTTCCCACGCCCCACGCCATCTTTTCCAATCGTCGTACAGAAGATCGTCGGCCTCCTTACTGATCTGGATCACCATTTGCTGACGCTTGATATCGGGTTTCGCAACATGGATTACCTTCCAATCAGCTGTTGGCACGTCCGGGTTCTGCCACTTCAGTAGCTGCAGCGCCTGGTCTGCTGGTACGACCCGCGGGAAGAGTACTTTTGCCTTCGGTATGGACGGCATACAAGTTCTGTCCACTACCTCTAGCATGGCACCAACCCACGGTGCATCCAGAGCAGCCACGACGCCGGTGACCCACTTCAGGGTGTGGTCATCCTTGCAGCTCAAAACTTTGAAGCCGGAGAGCCAGCCCGCTCCATCAAATGAGATGGGAAGCGAGACCGCCTCGCCCATACGTCTCAGAAGCGCGTCGAACAGTAGCGCCTCTACCTTCTTCCACTGCTCGGGCTTCATCTTGCCGTTTGGGTCGCTGCGGTCGATGAGCGCGACGACTAAATGTCGCCTCGCCACATCACTGGCCGTCGGCTTTGCCCGCGCCATTGGCTTTTTGCAGGGGCGCTTACTAGCTGGCACCTCTGTTTTGCGGTTTCAACGGAGCGCTGGCGTTTCGAGGCCAAACACTCCTCCACCTTATTGGCAATACCGGCGTTTTTTTGCGCCATGTTCCGCTTCATCTCTAAGTGAGACCTGCCCTCCTCGATCCTTTGGTCTGCCCACTTCTGCTGGCGGACCTCATCTACAGTGAGTTCTCGCTTGCAGTCAGCGAGCCGAGCCCGGATTTTTAGCGCGGCCTTGTATTGGGCTTTGGCTCTCATGCCCTCCTTTGACCTTTTGAGCCGGACCCTACTGCACAGTGGTTCCGTACATAGGCCAAAAATCAAAAAATCGACCACAAATGATTTGAACACAGTGTATACAAATTGTCTCTTAAATGTCCAAATTTCTTGATGGCAAACCGGTTTTGTCTGGAAATCTAACGGGACTTTCTAAAAATAGAATGCAAAGCGTGATCATGTGTACATTTTTGCAGCGCAGCTGTACTTAGCAAGAACTTTTACAAAACAAAATTGCGCTTCAAAGTGGTTAAACGTTTGGTATAGTGCTCCGATTTTCATTATTCAAAATGCATTTTGAAGTTGAAGGTATTTACTTTAAATGTATATATTAAGAATTAAATAAATCCTACAAATTTTTTTAGTGAAACCAACAAAATCGATTTAATATTTTTTGTGTATTTTGTGAACGTCTTTTTTATGTTGAGTTGAAGTTTTATTTGTGTTCCCCCCCGATTCCCCCATTCTGTTCTTTTTCAGTGTATTTGTGTGTGTCTTAAGGTAACAAGAGAGTTTAACTTAGCTGCAGATATTTGCAGATGTGTGCATAATCTACAATATACTAACGCCGTCTTTTTTTTCAAAGTTAAATTTTCCTTGCAAAGCGGCTGCTTTGTCTTGTTGTTTTGCTTTGTCTGTGTTTTCGTCTTTCGTGTTTTGTGTTCTTATTGAGTTAAAATTATAATTATTAATGTTTTTTTTTGTGTCTTTACACGATTATACATTTTCAATCGTTGGTGCACAGAAATAGGTACCAATGCAGAAAAGTTACAGAAGGCTGTGGATCATGTGCAAAGCAATATTGAAAATATCGGCTAAGTGCCCGATGTATTGGATACATATGTAAAAAAATTGCATCATTTTGGATTCAATACAAACGTAAAAAAGCAACCGTTCTTCAAAAGAAATCGGATTGCTTAAATGCAAAAGAAACTATTTCAATAGAACGCACCGGGAGTAGACCTCAACAAATGGGTAAAAGTGCCAAGCGTGGACGTCCGAAAGGTTCAGAAGGCAGCACACTCGGAAGATGTCACGCATTGCACAAATACGGATCTAAAAAATAGATTGCTTCTGAGCTCTGATCCATTTATTACTGGCCAAAGAAAACTCCCATGCACAAAAAGTCAGTTTTATTAAAATCAGCATATGATCTTTTAGATGGAACAAATTTATGCGATTAAATTTAAATTTATATTAATATGTTATCATCAATTTTTAAGTTTTTGTTTGTTTATTTGTTATTTTTGTTATTTTCATATAATAGTATAATATAATTACACCAAATTACTTACTTCATGTGGGCGTACTCAGAATAAACTACGCCCCATTCCACAAAAATTTAATTTTAATCTAATAATTATAAAATGAAAAAGTTTCAAACCGCAAATCTACAACTTTATTTGTTTTGGTCTATTATTTTTGTTATCAGAACCGATCGTTCATATGACAGATATATGATATAGTGGTCCGGTCCGCCTGATTTTTATACATGATCTTACTATAAATTTATAAAAGTTTTGTGGTAAGTTTCAAGCCTCTACCTCAACTAGAAGTATTTTTGGCCTCCCTCCCCATACAACGGGAACCAGTGTGTACTGGGGATACTGGTACTCGCCTGGTTTGGAAGATGCATAAGATCCGTGGACTGCGGTATCACGCCACATTTTGGGTTTTTGTTTTTGTTTTGTTGTGGCAGTAACTTTGCAATCGTCCTGGCCTGCTCCAACCAGTACGGAGGATGGGCTGCTGGCGACACTCTCTGCAGGCGAGTGGGTCTGCAGTACCTTCGATTGTTTTGGGGCAGGACGACATCTATTGCTTAGTTTTAGAAAACTATTTTCACTGTTCAAGATATTTACCAACTATCCATTTTTTCACTATTTCTCAACTTTGATGGAAAATAAAAACTATATCATTCTATATCGGCCATATTTTCACATACATTTCTTTGGTTATTCCTAAATCTAATGCAAAAACTTTATCTGCCCGTTCTTGCCCCGTTTTTTTTAGAGAAAAATTAGTGAAAAAAGACATTGTTCAAAAAATGTGATGCGTGCATTTCTGGACTATTTATGACCTTCTGTTGTAGATTGTTGGCAATATTTGACAAAAAATTAAAAAGTACATACCAAGTAAATAAATTTGTTTTCTTAATATGTGTAACATTAGTTTTGAATTATAAAAGCCTTTCAAACAAAACGGGCAGATAAACATAATAAATCAAAAATTTTACACCAATTTTTTTTTTTCTTCTCATAAAATTGATTTTTCCACAAATTTTAATTTTGCTTAATAAAAAGGCACTTAAAAATTGTATTAATTTTTTCAAACGTTTAATTATAGGTTAAATAATTATATTTCATATGCGTTTAAAATTTGTCGATTATCTCATTTGGCTCAAAAGTTATGATTATTGCAACGAAAAATCGGAAATGGCGCCACTGTGTGGCGTTTGGGGAGCAACCGGCAAAGCGGCGAAGAACAACAAGCGGTTCCGTCAAGCCAGTAGAGGAAGCTAAACAAGTTTCCAAAGCAACAAGTTTCCAAAGCAACTCATAAATTTAATTTTGTGCAATTTGATAAGCTTTGTATGAGCATTATAGGGTGCAAACCAAAAAAATCTTAGGGTAAACAAAATTGAGAAATAAATGACTACAAGCTATAAAATTACAATTTCGATTTATTTAGTTTTTATACATAAACGTGCCCGCTTCGTGGTCGATGTTGTAATAAAATGATATTGCTCCTGCGTTACAAACAAAACGGCTTGTAGACAATGCATGTATGTATGTACAAATTTGCAATAAGAGATTTCGCTCCATGTGTAATTCGTAATTTTAGTTATAACAAACCAAAACAAATCAAACCGAACAGCTGATTTATTTACGGAGGTTCAGTTAGGCTGGCCGCACACCGGAGCCGACAAAACGTTTTGGTCTTTGTCAGTCTGACAAGAAAACATTTATTGGTATCGCACACCAAAGCCAACATCTTACGACAAACATTTTGTTTTTATTGTTTTGTCGGCTTCGGTGTGCGATACAAACACAATTTTAGTACTGATCAAAATGTCAAGAAGTTCGGACGAAGAAATTATTCCAGCGCTGTAACAATACATAAAATTTTGTGAAGGTCACGAATCGACTAAAATGTATTGGGTACATCCGTACTGCAGAATCAGCAGGCCAAGCAAGAAATGTATCGGACGCACATGACAAATTTTAACCGTTTTGGGTTACAGTTAGCCAGCCGCTTGTCTTAAAATTGACTGGCCGCTGAGTGCTGCAATTGTGTGATCGTTCTGTCGATCGCTGGGTCGTAAAGCACCGTTATTTTCTCTACATCAGACAAGAGCCGTAGCACAACCAAATACTACGGAGTAGCATTTTCAAACGCTGGTTATATGCAATTGCAGGTTTCTTTGTTTGGAAATATATTTTTGTCGGAGCCATACATATTTCCAGACAACAGCATTCGACAAAATAAAAACATTTGTTGGGCTTTGTGTTATGCTGTTTTGTTTGTTTGATTCGGTGTGCGATACTCCATAAGCAAGCGTGTAATTTTCGTCACGAAAACATGTCAAAACATTTTGTTGCCTTTGGTGTGCGTGGTCCGTATGTAACTCTATATAAATTCGGCATTCGACAATGTTTTCTGAATGTTTTTGTAATGTTTTTATGTTTGTTGGCTCCGGTGTGCGGCAGTCATAAGCACCAATGCCTTTATGTTAGATGCGCCACACTAAAACAAAGAAAAACGTTTTGTCGGCTCCGGTGTGCGGCCAGCCTTACAGAGCAACATGTTTCGTAACTGACTGTTAAAATTTATGGAAACGGAGCAATGGAAATAGGCCATTAGGTTAAGTACATTACTCATTTTACCACAGTTATTGTGTTGAATTTGAATGAAAATAATGAACAATGTAAGGAGTTAACTTGTAGATCTAGCACGTGAAAGAAGTGGAGCAGCGAACAGAAATCTTAGCAGATAAACTCTAAGGGCTGGTTTCTCAATGTCCAGTTAAAGTGCTAGGTAGTTAAGCTCGGAATAAAATTAATTCTCTTGTTAAATCAGTTTGGTTTTCTCAATGCAAAGTTAACCTTATACGTTTAGATACAATCGCATTAATGGTTCTGCCAAACTTTCGAGCAAATAATCAGCTGTTTGGTTTGGTAATTTTTTTGGTTTTGTGACTGCCAAATTCGTAACAAATGCTTAAAAGATTAATTTTATTGAGCCCGGCTGAAAAAAATAAACGGCAACGTGGAAAAAACGTTTTGTTTGCTGAGGAGCATGTAGTTGATGTTCTTGTGAAGTCAAATCAAAATATTTTGGATAAAGCTCTAAATGTCCGTTAAATACGGAAAATAGGCTAAAAATCTAAAACAAATAGACAGAAAGCTGGACAACAATTTTTTTTTCTAAATTTTTATTTGTTTATTATTTATTTTAATAACATTGTCAATAATAATAACATCGGCCTCTTCCCTGGCTTCGTATACCGCCGTTGACCATATTCGAGCCAATTACTCTTCTCGTAACTTATAATTATTGCAACATAGCTGAATCCGAATCTGAAAATTAAGAAATTTATGTATATAATTGCAATAATGTACAATGTATACAAGCACCTGACGGTCAAAATGGCTTTTAATGTCTTTATGTTAAGGCGGCTCCTCAATTTCGTTGAATTGGCTAAACACTCTTTCCACCATGGCAAAGAAAGCACTCTCAGCACAAATGTGACCAGCTCTGAAAACGGCTTAAAACATATTTTGTTTTTTAGTGCGAAGCACGATGCGTTTTGCATATGGCTATTAGTCACCATATGCGCGCGGATGTGATCTTTTTTGCTACTAAGACTGCATTTGCTTATCCAATCTTTAAAATCCTGCTGCTGTAGACAGCAATCACGAAATTTTTGTTTGTACGAATCTATCGGCATTATTTTAATTTATTTTTTCACTTTTGTTGTACATTAGATTACAAATGACATCGATAGTACATACGACGTATGTAAAAAGGGATGCCACACTGTTTTAAGAAGATCGCTGTTCTTATAGATCGGATGCCGCATAGTTTAAAACAGAGTACTTTGAAAAAAAAAAAAATGTAAACAAATCAATCCATTAAAATCTAAAAAAGCCAAATTTTCGGATAAGGGATGTTTAATTAATTTATCAATGCTAGGAATAAAAACTCAAAGCATTATTTATGCTTATACAATATTTATATCTAAATGAACGTGCGTTTGTATTTGTTTTAAGCTTATGTAGACGCAGACTTTGAAGTGATTTTTGATATTTTTTTTCTACGAGCTCCCGTAACATTGTGTACCTTTATATGTACATGTGCACATTTAATTTTAAACGTAGCATTTGCATTGTCATTCATGATCATGATCTGCTTTAAACATTGTGAATTTTGGCATGAGGACAATTGAAATATGTGCAAATCTTATTTTAATATTAATTCAATATTTGAATTTGTCTTTGTTTATGTGTTTTGCATATGTCACAATTTTCGTATATATTCTTATTTTTATTTTTATTTTACTTTAATTTACGTGCCTTCTATTGTTGTTGTTATTATTGTTAATACATATTTAGTGTTAAGTATTGTAACATATTCTGGTGTGGTTCAGTTAAGTTTTAAATTCAATCCGTTAAGATGTCCATAACCCTGAATGATTCCAAAGTGGGCAACCATGCCATGGTACGTTTTATGTAAGCAGGCTCGCGGTTTAAAAATTTGCCATATTAATGCTCAAAGCCTTGTTAAGAAGATGGATGAATTTCGTTATATTTTTGTTAATTCCAATGTTGATATTGTATGTGTCTCTGAAACGTGGTTTGTCCCAGAATTAAGTGACCTGTCGATTATTTGTGATGGCTTCAATGTTTTTCGTTCTGATCGTTTAAGTCATGCAGGTGGTGTAGCAGTGTATGTAACAAAAAGAATTAGGTGTAAGGTTGTATTAACTCATCCCCCAGACAGCCAAATTGAATATTTATTTCTTGATCTAAACGGTGTAAACAAAGATATAAAGATGCTTCTCGGGTGTGTGTATAGGGCGAATAAGAACTTAGATTATTCAGGCTTGATTAATTCAATTGAAAACGTATCGGTTAATTACACTGATGTAATTATACTTGGTGACCTAAATAGTAATATGATCCAAGAAATAACTTTATTATCCGATTTCAACGCACTTGGTCTAAACCTTGTTAATGCTTCAACACCAACACATTTTTCACAAACTACCAATACACTTCTCGATATCATTTTCGTAAATGATATAGATAAAGTAATGTTGTATGACCAAATATCAGAACCTAAATTCTCTAGACATGATCTTATTTTTATGACCTATAACACACAACTTGACTATATTAACCAAACTATGCAATATAGGGATTTTAAGAATGTAGATATTAGGACATTATTCAGTGACTGTAGTACGTGTGATTGGGACAGTATATACAGTACGACCTCGCTTAACGCAACCTATTAGAATTTGGCCTGTTGCGATAACTGAGGTGGTTGCGAAAACCGAGGTGAAATTTCTGTTGGCCACGAGACCTGTTTCTAATAAGAGATGCCTCTGCTAACTATTGAAATTAAAGTAATTTGAATAATTCTGTGTTAAAAGCAAGGATTTTATTTATTTTTTAAAAAACTGTGATATTGTGGTCTGTACTTTGGTACAATTTAAATTTTTCTGAACAGCTGTTTCGCGAAGATCTTGAAGTTTTAAAATGTCATTTAGTGGAAGTTTTGCCTGTTCAGCCCATGTAATACAAGTGTTAAAACAATTAACAACAGTTTGCAATTTAATTTTCGGTGAGGCCACTAATATATCACTGGGACTTTCGTCTTTACTTTCAATTTCATCCACTTCGCATGCAGCTGGAGCGTCATCGCTTTCGTTATCATAAATCCAGTCAATTATTTCATTATCAGGAATAAAGTTTTCGGCTGTTACCTTACGAAAATGATCGGAAACAGTTACAATCAATGATTGTTCATGAAGTATTTCATCTCTTATTACTTGTAACGGCAAATCATCTTCATCAGTCCATTGATCATTAGAATAAACCAACAGATTCCAGCACTTTTTTATAGCATTAGATGAAACTTTACTCCATGCATTAGAAACCAAACAAACTGCATGCCACAAGTTAAATGCTTTGATTTTGCTTTCCATACTACTTCCTTCACTTCCTATTAAATGAGCCAAGAGACTTTTTTTGTAGTAGATTTTAGTTAAGTTTATAACATTTTGGTCCATTGGCTGAAGAATAGCAGTGCAGTTGGGTGGAAAGCACATAATGGAGATCATTCCGTCTTCACTTCTTAAGTTACAGTCTTTTGGATGACAGGGTGCGTTATCCAAAAGTAACAGCGCTTTCTGTGGAAGATTCTTAGAAGAAAGGAATGATCTCACCTGAAAAAATTAATAAAATAAGGATCAAAAGTCGTCCATATTTGATATAATTTTTATACGCACCTCAGGAACAAACACATCGTGAAACCATTCTTCAAAAAATCTTAAAGTCATCTATGCATTTTTGTTGGCCTTGTACACGACTGGTAAGCTCCCATAATTTTTGAATGCTCTGGGATTTAATGCTTTCCCGATAACGAGTGGTTTCACTTTGTGAACACCAGAAGCATTGGTGCAAGCCAGAAATGTTATGCGCTCTTTGCTTACTTTGCGACCAGGTGCAGTTGCTTCATTGGCGCTAACAAGTGTTTTATTTGGCAGCACTTTATAAAATAATCCGGACTCATCAGCATTATAGATCTGATCTGCAGTCAAATCGAGCTCTTTAACTTTCTCCCTGAACTCCTTCAGAAACTGCTCGACAAGAGTTGGCTTATTGGACAATTTCTCACCGCAAACTTTAAGCATGCGAATGCCGTGACGTTTTTTAAAATTTGAAAACCAACCGTCACTTGCGTGGAATTTACTAGATTTTTCTTCGAGTCTGCTATGCAACTGGCGCGCCTTTGGTTTTACGATTTCTATAGAAATAGGCAAATTACGCTCTCTTTGTTTGAGAAACCACGCGTACAATGATTTCTCCATTTCAGCAAATTCGCAAACTCTTATTGCAACACGCCTTCCTGGCCTGGAATCCGAATTTGTGATAAACTTTCTTAGTGAAGCTTCATTACGTTTAATCCTAGTTATCGTCGACTTATGCACTTGATATTCCTGGCATATCGATTTAATAACAATGCCACTTTTTAGTTTTTCTAGGATTTCACCTTTTTGTTCTATTGTTAGTTTATTAACATGTTTAACAACCGGCATATTGTACGCAGCACGAATAAATCAACCGATCGCAAAATAAATTCCATCAAACTGAGTGCGCGCAGAAACCACTATGTATGTACACTAGTAATTCTTATGACTGCAAGCATTGCTTAGTACCGTTAAATAACGGAGAGCAAGCGATGCTCAAAACAAAAGAATATCTAAATACATAGCTCAGCTCATGCTGAATTTCTTGTTGTTTACCCTTTACTCTTTATGCTGCATAAATGCATATACATATATAAAGGATTTTTGCGTGGCATATGTTTATTGTTCAACAAAGACGAATGAACGAATAAAGAGAACGAAATAAATATTGTAAAAACAATTCAAAACATACGATTTCCTTTGGAAGTTGCGCTAAACGAGGTTTTTTTTTTGGAAAGTTGCGTTAACTGAGTCAGCAATGTAAATAATTCGGCTGTTGCAATAATCGAGGAGTTGCGTTCAACGAGGGTTGCGTTAAGCGAGGTCGTACTGTACTCTTTTCCCTCTGTTGACACCCAGCTAGGCCTGCTACAAAGAAATATAGCCTATCTGCACGATAAGCATGTACCGCTTAGAACCATAGTTGTTAAGCCGAAGCTAAACCCATGGTTTAGCAGTGATATAACAAGTGCAATAAAATACAGGGACAAGCTTTATGAGAAGCTACAAGACTGATCAACTGCTTCAACTATTTAAAATTAATAGGCGTAAGGTTAATGACTTGATTAATAGTGCTAAGCGTAGGTTTTATGGTAGTAAGTTTGATGGAATAAATTCATCGCAAAAGCTTTGGAAAGAGTTGAAGAGCGTAGGAATAGGAAAGAGTAAATCTGTGATAAATGACGACCTGGACGTAAATGTTCTTAATCGTAGCTTTGTCAACATAAGTGTTCGTCCAGCTACATATAATCCGTATGTAAATTCTGTGTCGTTAAATAATTGTTCTAGCTTTTTTAATTTTGAAGGTGTGAGTCAATGTGAGGTAATTAATGCAATCCTCACAATCAAGACAAATGCAAGTGGAAGAAATGGAATTGGTCCAAAGTTTATTAAAATGTTACTACCACTTGTTTTACGACACATAACATATATAAATAATGCTATAACCACATCCACATTCCCAGAGATGTGGAAAATTGCGAAAATTACACCCATCCCTAAAAATAAAAATGAATATAGACCCATAGCTATACTACCATTTTTATCCAAAGCCTTTGAAAAATTGTTGGCAACACAAACCTCAACATTCATGGACACCAACAACTTTCTTAGTAACAAGCAATCCGGGTTTATGAAAAAGAAAAGTTGTACAACCGCCGTTTTAAAAATTGTTGAGGACATAAGAAGTCATATGGACAATAGCGAAGATACTTTTCTAACGCTTCTTGACTTTAGTAAAGCTTTTGACACGGTAAGCCACGAAATTTTGACAACAAAGTAAAGCAAACTGTATAACTTTTCTAACACGGCAGTTAAGCTTATGTCCTCATATTTGTTCAATAGAAAACAGGCTGTCGTTTTACAACACTCCACCTCCGATCTCATAACAACAACCCGGGGTGTTCCACAGGGGTCAATTCTTGGTCCTCTTCTCTTTGCAATTTATGTTAATGATCTTCCAAATGTTTTGTCTATGTGTGAAGCTCATATGTACGCTGATGATGTCCAGTTATATGTGAGTCGTCCTTTAAGTCAGATTAACCAGTGTGTCATGTTTTGTAATAATGATCTGTTACGTGTATCTCGATGGGCAAGTAAAAATGGCCTTTGTTTGAACCCCTCTAAGTGTAAATGTATATTTATTTATAAGAAAAAACTTAATGTCGGCAACTTAAGTAAACTGTGCGTTGATAATGTAGAAATAAAGTATGTGGACAAGGCTGACAATTTAGGAATAACATTCAATAATGCACTTACATGGAAAGACCAGGTCAATAAGGCTGTGGGAAAGACCTATGGCGTTCTTCGGCAGCTAGCGCTCACACAGCCCTGGCTACCGGTTAAAACAAGATTAACCATTGCCAAAACTCTTCTTACCCCCATACTATTTTATGGCATAGAAATATTTGCAAATTGTGATATTGCTAGTCAGCATAAGCTTAAAGTAGCCTTTAATAGTATAGCACGTTACGCGTTCGGACTTAGTAGGTATGTTCATGTTACATGTTTTGCAAATCGTATTTTTGACTTAGACTTAAAAAACTGGACGAAGTACAAGACTTTAAATCTGCTACACCAAATAATATACACAAGAACGCCTGACTATTTATATGACAAATTACGCTTTGCGGTATCATTGAGAACCTGTCATGTTGTCTGTCCAAGAACTAAGCTTGCATGCTCCGACAGGCAGTTCTTTGTATGGGGTGCTCGACTTTGGAATCAGCTGCCATTTGAAATTAAGAACGTTAGAACCACATCAGGTTTTCGATCTAAACTAAAATCATATTTACAGCAACATGTTTGAAGATACATAATGCATATTAATAATAATAATAATAATAATAATAACAATAGCAACTTTAGTTAAGGTATTTAATAGTCAATACGATTAATATATTCTTTTTAATTGCAAATTTCTTCTCAAATGTTTAGTATATAATGTTAAGTATATAAGTATTTTTAACTTTTGTTATCTTAAACAGTAATTTTCAAATGTGACTAGTGCATTAATTCATAAGTATGTCTACTTGTAGCACTAGGATTAAGAAGAAACAAATAAATCAATCAATCAATATATATATTTTAATTCAATTTCATGATAATATTTTTAATAAATGCCGAAATTTATAATTTATAGTTGAGGTCAATGAATTACAATGCAAAAGTTACGCATACAATTATATGTACACATCGGGACACACACACACAATGTTATGTAAGCTTGCCGAAACAAAATTCAAAAATCACTACAAAGGCTACGTCCATGCACAGCAAACAAACAAGCCGTTGAAGGCCACAAAACCATTTCCTTGCGAGCGCATACGCACAATTGGGGTATTCATGGGTCATACAGGTAGACCAATCGAGAGTGCAAGACAAACATGTTGGAAATTAAAAATATTAACTCATGAAATATATGCGCATTTAAGGTCAAATAGGTTGACCAACTGAGGGTGCAGTAGAAATAGGAGCTAATGTTTGTTACCTAAGTAGCCAGATGCACGCCGTACCTTATAAAACAACAATAAATGAGCTATATTAGACATATGTACAGCAACTTCAATTTCTTTGGCATGGTTGACGATGTCTGACAGTTGGTCATTCCAAGGTCACATTATGTTAAACTTTTCTAAATATAAAAGTTGCTATTAATTTTGAACGTTTGTTTAATGTAACCAAAGTTTTGTTTTACAAAAATATCGAAGTATGCTCCATACTAAGTATTTTTACTCGATTCTTTTTTTTGCAATTTATGACAGATTTTTTAGACATACCCAGGGGTATCAAAAACGTCGTTAAATTTTTCTCATGTATTTTGTTGTTTCTTTTTTACACTTTCGAGTTTGCAATTTTACTCTTTGCCACTTTACAACGACTAGTGAACACACCACTATGGTTTGCTCTGTTCTACTGCAGATCATGCCGTGGTGCAGTCTAAAGCAAAATGACTTTCATTTCTGTCACGGCTCACGAGTCCAGCGAAACAAGTATACAAATGCTCTCTCTGAGCGAATGGATACTGGACCTTAAGTTGCTAACTCTTAATCAGAATTTTGCCACTTGACGACACTATTTATATATGTACATTATTGATATTACTCGGTGTTTTTCTTATAGGTGGCATAAAAAAAAAAATTATGCCCTGGCCTCATTAGGGCTGCATCAAGCATCTTTTCATCATGAGCGATGATACAAAGCATCTCCCATACAAATTGTAAGAGTGCTGCATATGGCAGATGGTGCCGTCTAGCCAAGATGCGTGTACATCAGGTTGTAACAGTTCTCGATACTCTAGTGACACCACTAGTCAGTTGTTTACTGAAAACTGAAATTGGAAATGGCAAACGGTAAAAATCAAATGAATTTTATTATTATGCTTAACAAAATAACTCATTGCAACTCTTTCAGCAGAATTTATTATTATTATTTTTATGGAGTGGAGAGTGCATGTAAACAAATAAACCATTTTGCAGAAATGTGTACTCATTCGCGCAAAAACAACAAAGCCATCACACACAAATCTCATATTCATATAAGCAGCAGACTTGCGTATCCCAACCGTCAGAATCGGCAGCTTCTCTACTTCTGAGCGCAAGCCAAAATAATTCTGAGCAAGGATTTTAAAGCGCACATTTGGCTCGACAGCCGAACTGCCAAAGGGTTCCATTGCGCGAACTCACAGCAAACCCGTAGCGACTTTGACCCGCAAGCATTGATTCCTCTATTACTTCTATGCTCGATTCCATAGTTCAACTATATCGACTTCTAAGCGCAACATAAAGATATGAAAACATGTAGAAACGTTGCAGTCGGACGCAACGGAAAGATTGTCTGATGAAGAAAAGGATGCCAAAAAGCTATCTTCCTTCCAAATTTGGTGACTCTAACTCAAAGTTAGTTAAATGTGAGGGAATTCCTTCCCTATAATGGGTTGTTGAGGGGGGGGTGGGGGGGGGGGGGGGTGGTGGGGTGATATGACGGCATCCAAAATTTGTATGCAGATCTTTGTGGGATGTCAATTGCTATCCTCCTACGAAAGTTGGTGACTCTGACAGTAAGTAAAATATAGAGGAAGGATGGCTGGGAGCGGTCTAGGGGGCGTGGCATCCAAATTTTGCTGCAGATCTAAATATGATATCAATTGCTATGCTCCTACCAAATTTGGTGAGTCTAGCTCAAAGTTAGTAAAATAAGGGTGAAGGTGGGCTGGGGGCGGTATGGATGGGGGCCGTCATCCAAATTTTTCGGGTTTCTTCATCACCAATCTTGGCACTAAGTTTGGTGGCTCTAGCTGTGGAAGATATTATTGTAATTGTAACTAAATTGTTTTAAATAAAAAGTCCGTTTGTTTTGTTAAGTATTAATATTCAGTTTGTTTAATATATCTTTTCACAAGCACTCACCAGCCTCGGATAGATTCAGTAAGAAGAAGAGATCGATTTATCGATATGCTTAACTTAAGTCATGAGCAGGGCAGTGTGACCGTATTCATATTTAGTTATGTTACTTTTGGTATCATATTTCAACACGCCCCCTCAAAAATAACATTACATAAATTCATAATCATTAGGAAATTTTATATACAAGTATTAATATAAGATTTCATTTAAGTCTGATAATATCAGTTTGTTTTCATAACTTTATATATAAAATAATATCACATTAGTCCCATCTGGTTCCTTAGGGTTATAAATCTTCCAGCAGGTAACGGCTTTGTATGAATATCAGCAAGTTGATTTTCTGTAGATATATACTCAATAGAAATATTATTATTTTCTGTCTGTTCCCTGGAGAAATGATATTTTCTATCAATATGTTTAGATCTTTTATGGCATGTGGGATTACTAGCAATACTAATGCAACCTTGATTCTCTTCGAATATTTTTTTAGGTCTTTCAAGTTTAATATTAATGCTTTCTAAAAGAGACTTTAACCATAAGGCTTCTCTTACAGCTTCGAACAAAGCCATGTATTCTGCTTCAGTTGATGAAGCTGCTACTGAATTTTGCCTTTTTGTATTCCAACAGATTAAGTTGGAGTTGAACATTTTAAACATGAACCCGCTTGTACTTTTTCTATCATTTTCATTTCCACCCCAGTCAGAGTCAACATATCCCGTATATATATTTTCATAATTTGTACTTTTCGGAGTATAACTGCTTAACAATCCTCCATATTAAACTTACTTAAAACCTTTTTTATATATGCAGATTGACTCAAATATATTTTATCTTTGCAAATCTCTATTCTCATTCCAATAAAATACTTTATTTGGTCCATATCGGTCAATCTGAATTTGTTCATTAAATACATTTTAAAACTATTCATGCTCTCTATATCTGCTGTTGATATCACCAAGTCATCTACGTATAGTAGTACATATATATTTTTCTTGATGTCGTTTTTATCAAGAATATATATGCAGTGGTCAACAGGTGAATTTACAAATCCCTATTCTTTAAGTGTTTTCTCGAACACTTCTTACCAGCATCTTGCTGCTTGCTTAAGCCCGTAAATTGCTTTATTCAATTTACAGACGTCATCTTTACTGCATGATAGTCCTTCAGGAATTTTCATGTATATTTCTTCCTTTAACATACCATTCAGGAAGGCAGTTTTCACATCCATGTGATGTAGTTTAAAACCATATTGATTTGATATTGATATTATGAAACGAAAACTTGAAATTCGGGCAACTGGTGCAAATGTTTCTTCATAATCAATTTGATATTGTTGCGTAAACCCACGTGCAACTAATCTAGCCTTATATTTTACAGGGTTTCCTAATTCATCATTTTTCAAAGTAAATACCCATTTGCTGTCAACAATGTTTTTGTTTTCTGGCCTTTTAACAATACACGAGGTGTTATTTAATTCATGGGCATTTAATTCCATTCTGATAGCTTCTTCCCATGAATGCTTATCACTTCTACTCTGTATTTCATCAAAAGAGCTGGGAGTATCACTGAAGATGGTGTAAGCATTTAATACATAATTTTCTAGATCTTTTGGCAAGTTCCTCAATCTATTACTTTTTCTAGTCGCACTTTCATAAGGCTGTTCATTTTCATTAGTTTTAAAGAGACTTTCGTTACTTTTATTTAATATAGTTTCACGATGCTGTTTTGGTTTGGATTCCGTACTTTCATTCCGGCTATTTTCACAATATATTTCCGTACTGTCATTCAGGACTACTTCATTATCACCATTCTTACTCTCATTCAGAACTTTTGTTTGATCATCTTCCTTACTATCATTCAGGAAGTTCATTTCATTAGATTTATCATTTTCCTTACTCTCATTCAGGACTTCTTTATGTTCACTTCCCTAACTATCATTTAGGCAGTTAGATTGATCACATTCTGTACTCTCATTCTGGAATTCTAAATCCTTAACCACAGCTCTAGAATTTATCATATTTGATTCATCTATTATTACATCTCTTGCAACAATAAATTTTTCATTATTTGAATCCCATAGTTTAAAACCATTTGGTTCATAGCCAACCAGTATTGTTTTAAATGACTTTTCATCAAATTTCCTCTTTCTAATTTTATTATGAACATACACGTTGACCCAAATATTCTCAGATGTTTTTAACTTGGCTTTCTGTCATGCCACATCTCATATGGTGTTTTAGTGCAATTACCAAGAGCTCTACTTGGAGTTCTGTTTGTTAGATAAGTAGCTGTCAACACAGCTTCACCCCAGAAGGTTTTATCTAGTTTGGCACCATTTACCAAAGCACGCGCTTTTTCGGTGAGTGTTCTTATCATTCTCTCCGAAACTCCATTTATCTGCGGTGTATATGGTACAGTTAAATGGTAACTAATACCTCTCTGGACACAGAATTCTTGCATATCAGTTGACAAGTATTCCCTACCATTATCTATATATAAATTAACAACCTTTAGGTTGAAATGTGCTTCGCTTTTCGCAACGAAATCTCTAAACATGTTAAATACATCAGACTTATGTTTCATTAAAAATGTTACACAATAATGTGTAAATTGATCCACAAAAATAACATAATAATTTTTGTCATCAATTGAAGTTGGTGTTATAGGGCCACAAACATCTGAATGTATTACAAAAAGTGCTCTTTTTATGTAATCTTTATTTTTAGCTTTCTCAAAAGGTAATCTAGCTTGCTTTCCATTAAGACAAGCTTCACATATTTCATTAACAGGTTGGACTTTATCTAGAAGCTTATTATCATTAAAGAATTGTTTTCTTTTTATGTCTCTCATGCCATAATTTATCTAGATTTTTGTTTTTCATATTTATTGAATATGCTGTGAATTTAATAATAGGTATATTATACATACCAGTATTCTCAGCAACCATCAAACCATTTTTAGATATTTCAAGTCCGTTTGAATTAAATTCGACTGTCATGCCAGCCTCTTGTAGTCGTTTCACCGAAATTAAATTTTCAGGAACATCTTTACAAAAGAGTAAATCTTCCAGTGTTATGTGACGACCATTATGTAGACGCACAATTCCACGCTTCGTTGCATATATATATTCCCCTTGCTTTGCCACAGAATCCATAAAAAGGTTATCATCATTCACAATATGATCACTTGCACCGGAATCCAATATGAAGCTGACATTTCCATTTGAATTGTCTAGATTTTTATTTGCATTATTTGCGCGTTTAAGCATAAATTCAAATCCGGGCTGGGTTGTTGCAACTTGTGCTTGCTTTTCATTTTCTTTATTTTTTTCGTTTATTAATCGTTTGTAACTGTAGCAGTCCTTCTTAATATGACCTTCTTTCCCACAATGGTGACACTTTATTTTTGTTTTATCTTTTCCCTTAAACAGCTCTCGTCCATTATTGTAATTTCCTTTCTTGTAATTATATCTATACTTTTCATTTCTAATATTCGTTCCACTGTTGTAAGTTACTGCTTTCATAACCTTTTTACAGGTATCAATAGAATCACTTTTTCTTTTTATCTCGTGGTCTAATAATCTGTTTTTCACAAAAGCTAATGTCAAATTTTCTTCTGCCAAAGTTTCGATGGCAGTAATTACTCCGTTATATGAGGATGGCAAAGTCAGCAATAAATGCGATACTTTATCCATCTCATCTATTCGGGCACCTGAGGCTAATAATTCACTCATCATATCATCATATATTAAAAAATGATTCGATAGAGTCATCTTACTTTTAACTTTTAGGGATAACAATTTTTTTCGAAGCGACAATTGCGACGCAAGACTTTTTCGTTCGTAGGTGGCGTCTAATTTCTCGAACATTTGTCTCGCCGTGATGTCGCCCGTCGCGAAATTTAAAAACGAGTCACTTAGATGTTGAATCAAAATGCTTTTTGCACGTCTGTCTGCCTTTTTCCAGTTATCGTCAATTTCGTCCGGCAATTTCTCATCTATCACTTTTAACACCTCAAGTTCGGCCAAGAGTGCTCTAACTCGAAATTTTCATACACCATACTTTTGTCCGTCAAATGGTTTTATATTATGTTTAACCTTTTCCATATTATTTTAAAGAATGTGCAGTGTCGCCTGAATTATGTATGCGTGAATTTCACAAGACGATCTATGTATGTGTGTGTGAATTTCACAAGATCTATGTATGTATGTGTGAATTTCACAAGAACTTTTTATTTTGTAAAATTTCAATTTAATATGTATTTAGCGAAACTGGGCACATAACCTATTGTAATTGTAACTAAATTGTTTTAAATAAAAAGTCCGTTTGTTTTGTTAAGTATTAATATTCAGTTTGTTTAATATATCTTTTCATTTATCTTTTCACAAGCACACACCAGCCTCGGATAGATTCAGTAAGAAGAAGAAATCGATTTATCGATATGCTTAACTTAAGTCATGAGCAGGGCAGTGTGACCGTATTCATATTTAGTTATGTTACTTTTGCTATCATATTTCAACAGATATTGGCGTTTATGTTTTTAACCTGCGTGGTGGCTGGGGGCAGAATGATTGACCATTTCTCTACAACTATGAAATGAATATTTTGGAGGTGGTTAGTTATCGAATTTATCGAATTGCCAGCCCCCAGTTATCGCAGAGCCCCAATCTTGACAATTTATATGTTTCGGCCATATACAAATATATGTGCATAGTTTCAAGTTTCTAAGTTGAAGGGTGTGGATAAAAGTTGCGTTCATACAGACGGACGGACACCATGACGGACATTGCACAAACCTAATATACTCTTTGCCTTCGGTATCGAGTACAAAAAATAACAGTTTACTATCGGAATCGAGTGTCAAAAGCTAATAATCCAAATTAAAAATTTGATCAGATCATGATGCAATATTTAGGGAAGCTATCGTCACTAGACCGATAGCTACCCAGTGCAGAGTCACTGAATCAGCAACAGTCAAAATATGCAAATATTGAAGCAATCATGGATTTGTCGAAAATTTCCAGGACAAACTGTAAAAATTAATTCAATCACAATGAATTAGAAGTTTCCGCTGATCTTATCTATATTAAGAGTGTGCTGCACAACCATTATGCTCAAGTCGATTCAGACGCCCTTGGACTTTTATGGGAAACAGTGTATACCTTGGCAAGAGATAAGCTTGTCGAAGCGTGTAGCTTTGCCAATCTAAAGAACAAATCCCTAATTGATGGAGAGGATTTACGTGTTGCCAATTTGCAAAACATTGATGAATTGCAGCATGGTCCGTCGCATCTGGAACAAACGATAATAATGCCTAATCACGAACCAAAGCGAAAATATCACCTACTGCTCCCACCGTGGTGTGAATGCGAATGCGGCATCAATGCCACTTTAAAGCAACCGTTGCCCGACGCGGATAGCAAATCCGTTAAGGACACACGTAAGCCGCCGTCTTTAACGTCAACAATTTCGAGCAAACAATTAGTGGAAGACAAACCTCAGAACGATGACAAACTCATAAACGCTACAACACTGAAAAAATAAAATGAATTTTTGAACATGTTTTGACCAATTATCTTTCTATATTAAAATGGTTTTTTTTTCTAAGCATTTTCAGTCGAGCTTCCATTAAACAAATATTAATTCATATAGACCCACATATATTTTTAGTTTTTTAAGTTGTTTTTTTAAAACAACTTAATAGGAGCTTAGGTGGTTCATTAAGTATTTCAACACTAGTTTACCGTTAAATCAACACATTCCTGGTAATTCCTTTGGAAACTTCAAAGCACCACAATGCTAATAACAGCTCCGTTTCAACGTTTCATCTTTTCAATTTTCAAGTTGGGCAACAACAACTTACATAGAAAATTTTTTGAAAAGTTGAAACACCCCAGCCTATGTATAAAAAGTGTTTCAAATTTCAAATAATAAAGATGGGAAAAGAACGATATTGAATCGATATTTGCTATCGATGCTCAGTATTTTTTCAGTATATTTGGTGTATATTTGTGCAAAAAAGTATGAACACATATGATTGATGGCCGCCGCAAACAAAAGTAAGTAAAACCGGTTGTGTTTGATAAAACTTATTTTCTCTTTCTTTCTATACAGTGGAAACAACAACTACAGTGAAGCGAAAGATTCTCGAGGTAAAAAATCAGTATAGGAAGTGGACAGATGTCGAAGTTCTAGACATTTTAAATTACATGCGTATGCACAGAAACTTTGAGGTAAGAAATAACCAACATTTCAATTTAATTGAATATAAATAAATTTATTCTTCCGAATCTTGCAGAAACCTACCGTCCAAATTTATTACAGCAATCTGATTAGCGAAACCAGCATTGTGGCGACGTGGAACTCGGTCCGGCACAAGGTTCGTAATCTCAAAATTGGCTGGCAGAAGGCAAACGCGTTTGTTAATTCTACAGGTGCTGGAGTGGAAGAAGCTGACGCAGTTACAACCATACAAGGAAGTGGACGCAAGGAAGCTTGCTTTGGAGGAGCTTAAGATCCAAAATGATTTTAAGCTAAAACAACAGGAGCTAGAGAGTAAGGAGCGCATGGAGAAGCTTAAGATTGAATTAAAATTTAAAAATAAATAAATAAATGAAAACAAAAATTTTATAATTAAACGGTGTTTTATTTAATTAAACATCAAATTGTATAAAAATTGCCTTTTCGTGTCTGCCGCCACGCAGCTAACACAACTAGACACTGCATCAATTTGCCCAACTGAGTTTTCATCCAGTTCTTCCTGCACATTTTCTGCTTCATTACCCTGCAGTAAAATATTGTGCAGAGTACAGCAGACTAAAACCCAGTTGCAAACAAAACGCTGGCTTTTTGAGTCCTTTAATCTGATGCGTATTTCTTTCAAGCTGCAAAATTTTCCTTTGAGGACTCCAAAGCAGTTCTCCACTCTCACCTGATATTGGCTGTGCATTTTATTAAATCGCAGCTGCCTGTCCGCCTCCATGATCCGGGAGTTGCTGCGAAAGGGGGTTACTACAAAAGTCGACTGGGGGTATGCAGAGTCCCCAGCAATCCACTGCTCTCCCGACAAATACCGCTCGGGGTGCTTACCAATCGAGCAACTCTTGAAGATTTTTGCATCGTGGTAGCTGCCCGGACTACCGACAACGGCATCTCGAATGCGCAGTTTGTCGTCGCATACAACTTGCAGCTTTATCGAATATTTGCGCTGGCGAGAAAAATAAATTTCATGCATTTTGGCCGGCTTCTCGAAAAGCTTTATCTCGCTAACATCAACGTAGCCCACGCAGTGTGGCAATTCTTGAAAAGTGCGCTCCACAATCTGCTGGCGCTCGGCTACATTAGGCCAATATATAAATCGAGGCATAAGTCGCAAAATTGCAGCGAACACCCTATCTGTAATGTTGGCCAAAGTTCCACCGTCACCAACCCCAAAGACTGTGCATATCTTTCTTACAGAAGCACTGTTTCCGGATGAACCCAGCCGAAAAAGCACAATTGCAATTTGCAAATCAATCTCAATTTGCTTGTGGTACGCTGACGTCTCGAAAACTTCATCATCTTTTAGCATGTTAACCAAATGTATAAACTGGCTTCTTGATACACGAAGCATTTGTTTAAACCGCCTGTCGTCGAATGTGCTAAGAATGTTGGTGCGCCAATCGATGGATTTCGGCACGTTAAAGCATTCTCCTCGACGGCACGAATAAATTGCTACAACATTGTCAACGAAATCATCCATTACCACATCAATCTCCAAATCAACTTTGTCTTGCCGTGATACATCTACAAATGTTATATGCATGTATGTAATTGAACAACTAATTAAAACAACGAGCTCTTCTCACCTTCAATATCCTCAATTTAACTAATAACTTGCTTTGCTAAAGCATCGCAAAGCATATCTTTAACACTTTCAAATGGCATTATAAATCCAGGCAGTAAACACGAAACAAAAATTTAAGTAAAAGAAATGTAAACAAACAACAGCTGAATGCGCAAATTTGAAACGATTGAACGCAAAATGCTGTTCACGAGTTAATCGTTTCAATTTTGAAACATGAAACATGAAACGGAGCTGTTTTGCTTTTGCGTTTTTTGGCGGAATTTTGTGGTTTTTCAGTTGGCTCTTCGCATGCCCGTGGCGCAGAAGAAAAGTCTGAAACAATTTTAGAAACTTTAATGTATGCAATTGTTTATGTATGGATATGATCTTACCATTGCTCTCTAGCATTTTTTCCTTAAAATTTATTGAGTGTGATACACCTAATATTTTTTCAACTGTATCAAAATACTCCCACGCCGAAGGTGCTCCACCGGACGGTCCAACCATGGCCTTCTCTGTCCTGTATGCAAATTAATAATCAAAGGGTTAAGAAGTTGCTGTAAAAGACATTTATTTAACTTACTTATATTTCCGTTGCAGGTTTTCCAATTTTGTTTTTATTTCCTTTGCGGATGGCCCATACTTTTTCATGTTGTTCGCCATTTCCATATATATATGTTGGTTTTTTCTTATGCCTCGGAGACCACTAATATTCTCTTCCCAGAGGTTCAGCAACACCAGTGTGGCTTCATCGCTCCATACATATCTAATTAATTCTGCTGAAAGAGTTGCAATGAGTTATTTTGTTTAGTATAATAATAAAATTCATTTGATTTTTACCGGTTGCCATTTTCAATTTCAGTTTTGCAGTAAACAAGTGACTAGTGGTGTCACTTTGCTGTCGATAGTAGAAATTATCGTGCATAACAGAGATATTTTTAGAGTATCGAGTACTGTTACACGCGATGTATACGCATCTTGGCTAGACGGCACCATCTGCCATATCTAGCACCCATACAATTTGTATGGGAGATGCTTAGCATCATCGCTCATGATGCAAAGATGCATGATGCAGTCCTAATGAGGACAGGGCATTAAATCACATTTCAATTTGCAGTAGAATTTACGCTGCACTGTTATAAAAAAAAATAAAAATGAGTGTTAGAACTCACGAGCGATGTTTAAACACCTGTTGCACCTGTTTGATTGCTATATATTAGCATAACAAAAAAAAGAATAGTTTATTGAATTTAGTAACTTTTGCAATAAATAAGATTCTTGGATGTGAACGATAGGTTGCCTGATTAACGTATTCTATGACCTTTTGATACCTGTCCTACCCAACAAAACACATGCACTAGCAACTGATATGCACCTAGCCAACCAAGTATTCTGAGCTAAAAACTAGGCTTCTACAAACACTTGTCCACAAAACTATTTTTCTTCCCCCATTATTGCGCTTGAGTAAGAAAACAAGATTTTGTCTTCCAAGGCAGTCAAATATCAGTTTTGCTATTGCTGATCATACATACTCTTCCCAATTTTTACCCTATGACACTTTCTAACAATCATTGGCATACAGTTATGCAAAGATGTACACAAATTACGAAAGTGTATTCAGTAGTGCATTGGTACATATGCAAATGTAAGCGGGCGTTTGCCGCCGACACAGAAAAATTAAAAATATCGAAAATAACAAAAACCTCGATAGGCAGGCACAGCAAGAAATATATGTTTCAAACGCACTTGCATACAATATGTACCAACAACTTTCTACCGTTCTTGCTGTTCGCTGACCCGCCGCCTCTCCTTTAATCGATGGGCCGCTGAACGCAAAGGACAACTGAAAAAAACAACAACGTGATGGCTTGTCGTAGCTGAGACGCACAAGCTGCACAAAGAAAAAATACCCCTTGAACCAACATTCAATGATTGTCAATGAAAACTCTGATATATGATTTTAATATATATATATACTGTTTATGCTAGAATATAAACAATAAACAATGCTAGAATATAAACAAACATGTAGAATTGAAATTATATTAAAGAAGCTCAAGTTTTGCTATTCAATTGTACAAAGCTCATATTAAATTTATACTACCCTTCCAACTTGGACTGCAGATTGAGGCAAATCTCTAAAATTTGTATTTTACAGTTATACTCTGCCGCTTCACCGATACAATCATACTCAGATGAATATGTATATGAAATGTTTCAGTCGGTCCTCAACAGCTCTCTAAATTTGTTCGTAGGTCGAGATCAGCGCAGCACGGCACACTGCAGAAATAGATACCCGTGCCTATAGATGTTAACTCATCAAAAAACGTACATATTTACATTTGCATTTGCTTATTCTGTGCTTGTTCTTTGTTTTCATTCGTCTAAAAACAGCTTGTCTAATTTTCTTGCTCTTGCACTTGCGGTTGTATCTACAAACGCACTCAAGCTCTCTTGCTTACGAGCCCTCTTGGTTTTTACCGTTCTATCGTGCTCATTGCATTAACTCTTTCACACGCACTTTTTGAACCCTACATTTTTTTGATAAAGCATATTATTTATTCACATAAAATCAATACGCTAGTTTTCTGCAGAAAAATTTCAAGTTTGTTGGAAAATCCAACCAAGACTTTATTCTTTAAATTTAACCGCATTCACATTCGCAACGGTTCAAATGAAATTCCCATCACTTCTTGTGTTTACACAATCTGGTCACGCTTCTCTATTTAATTCAACTCAAACATATAAATAAACAACCTTAAAATGGATACAGGCACAAACATATTAGAGGTTGTTTGTATTTTATCCGCGGTAGCTGTTTCTGTTTTTAAGTTTGATTACTTTATTTTTTGCCAACCATTACTAAAAAACACCAAAAACGCCTTTTTTATTTAAACATTTTAGTGGCACAAATTTAAACGACCCAAAAAAGAGCAGAAATAGAACACGTGCTATTTATCTAATTTTTGCGTCGGTTTTTGACCGGACCTGAAAAATGTTGTGTTTTCAAACGAGAGCGCTGGCTTTTTAATAAAAAAGCTACAGAAAAACCGACCGTGTGAAGACAGCTTAAATAATAATCACAATTTAAGGTAATTGGGAAGGCTTTGAGATAGGTTAGGATAGGTTGAACCGGCTGACCCTCCTTGGGAGTGTTAAACATAGAAAGCTAGAGGGGTTCTTAGTGAGGCCGTAGGTCGGAGATGGTTTGGACTATCTCTGAATGTGGTCCTGCGGAGTGTTTGTACTTCGGGTGAACGCTAGAAGATTTTTCGGTTTTGCTTGCTGGCTTCTTCGAGCGAAGCCAGAAAGGGGCTGTTGAAGTATTGTAGTCGTTTTGCTGTCGGTGCAGGCCAGCTGCGCGGGAGGTGCTCTAACGTTTCCGCGACACCTGGATCCTTGCATTTTCTCCACTCGTCGCTCTCTGTTAAGCATGTTAAGTCTATTAGCATGTACTGCGACCAAGCAGTCAGAAGACCCACGAGCCTTCGGCAGTCCTGTCTTTGTAGTCTCAGTATCCACGGGGTAGACGTTCAGTATGATCTGAAGTGCTTTTGTTGGTGTAGTCCTCAACGCCCCTGTGATGCACGGACTTGCATGTCGCTGGGGTTTTCCATTCGTTTCAGGTGGTGTGGACTTCTCTGTGGCTTTCCACCATACCAGTATTCCAAAGAGCAGTATGAGGCGCACAATTGAGATTAGAATCCAGTGTGCCATTCTTGGTGAGAGTCCCAAAGTGCTACCCAACATTTTTTGCGATGTATAGAGTGCATTGGTTGCCTTCTTCACCCATTCTTCCACATTGGGCTTCCAACCCAACTTGTTATCCAAAACTATCCCTAGGTACTTGATACTTCCTTTTTGTATCAGCATCTTATTGTTTATTTTCGGTGGAGTCCAGCGAGGTATCTTGTATCTCTTGGTAAAGAGAATGAGGTCCGTCTTGTCCGCGTTGATACTTAAACCGGCTCCCTTGGCCCATGTTAGTATCTCTTTGAATGTGTGGTCCATGACTGAGCTGATTGTCGATGGACACTTAACCGTAGTTATGCTTATGTCAACCGCAAGGGCAGTTATCTTCAGGGTTTCCGTTTGAATTTCAGTAATAGAATGGTTCCCCATTCCGATTTGCGGCTGCGACCGAAACCGAAAATCGAAATTTTTACGTTGCTAGCAACCGAAACCGAATTCAGTACATTAGCAACCGAAACCGAAACAAGTACTTTAGACTTTATTCGGTTGCTGCCAACCGACGATCAGCTGTTTTCTACAAACGCAGCCAACTTAACGCTGGTCATTTCTTTATGTTTTCCATGTGAATTCGGTAGCAGTTTCGGTTTCGGTTTCCGTTGTATGTGTCAACAAGCCTTTAGGCTGTGCATTATAGCTGCCGTTAACAAATTATTGAATGCGCCTGAGATGTCCAGAAATGCACTGTAAAGTAGTTATTTTTCGGGGCGACTTTCTCGTTCTTCTTATACGTCGACTTCTATTATTACTCGTATCTCCTCCGGCGTGATCTTTCTAATCCGCGGCCGCGTCTGTTCGGCTGTGAACTCCATTACCCTGCGATGCTTGAGTTGACGGCTAGCGATATTTCGGGTATCAGCTGGTCCCACGAACTTTGGTTTCCGGAAATATACTGCGCGATCATCGTCTTTACCGTCCTGTTGGTTCTCTCGGTCGGGTTCTCCTGAGGGCAGTATGGGGCGGTGTGTTCCATCTCTACGCCGAGAGAGTTCAAATACGCTTTGAAAATCCGACTTGTGAACTGCACTCCGTTGTCACAAACCAAATCTCTTTGGCACTCCGAACCGACATAAGATCCGTTCGCGAAAAGCCTTCTGTAACGTGGCCGCTGTTGCTCGTCTCAGGGGCACCAATTCCACCCACTTTGTGAATGCGTCTTGAAATACCAATAACATCGTGTTACCTTGTTTTGATCGCGGTAAGGGGCCCACGAAATCTGCGCACAGTATCGCCATTGGCTCTGCCACCTGGCGGGTTAGCATGTGTCCGGCTGGCTTCTTTTGCTCGGTCTTGAACAGTTGGCACTTTTCGCAACGTTTGACATACCTGGCTGCATCTCGTTGGGACAACCTCATAATCGTCTTGCGGACTCCCTGATGCCCGGCCGTCGGCGCGTCGTGGCATTCCAGTAACACTCGCCTTCTTTGTTCCTCGCTGACGCATAGCTTCCACGGGATGTAGTCCTCGTCATCCGCGCGGTGGCCCAGGTGTCTGTACAACTGTCCGTTTTCTTCCACGTAGTCTGTATACTTAGATGGTTCCTTGGCTATCCTTTCCAGCATCTTTGGAATCCATCCTCCAGGGGACTGTTGAACAACGGCTTGCTGGAGCTGCTCTAACGGGTCTCGTGACAAAGCGTCTGCCACCACGTTGAGCTTGCCTTTCCTGTATTTGACGTCAAACTGGTATTGCTGTAGCTCTAAAGCCCAGCGCGCTATCCTTCCTGTGGGGCTCTCGATTGAATCCAACCATTTTAATGCCATGTGGTCTGTGACCACCTCAAATCGGTATCCTTCCAGGTAGCATTTGAGTTTCCTGATCGCCCACACGATCGCCAAGCACTCCTTTTCTGTAGCCGAATAGTTCGACTCGGCCTTTGACAACTTCCGGCTGGCGTAAGCTATGACCTGCTCCTGCTCATCAATGGTTTGCGTGAGGACCGCTCCGAGGCCGTAGTCGCTCGCGTCCGTCTGCAACGTGAACTTTTCTCCGAACTCCGGACAAGCCAGGACAGGGGCGGACGTTAGACACCTTTTGAGGCTGTCTAATGCGGCTTGTTGCTCCTCCTTCCACGACCACTTCCGGGACTTCTTCAACAGCTCTGTCATCGGTTGTACCACAGTTGTGAAATTGGGCACGAATCGGCGGTACCACGACGCCATTCCTAGGCATCGTCTAAGCTCTTTCAGGTTTGTGGGTGCCTTAAGATTTTTCATGGCTTCCACCTTTGAGGGGTCCGTCTGGATTCCTTTCTCGCTCACCAGATGCCCTAGGTATACTAGCTTCTTCTGAAAAAACGAACATTTTTTTTGGTTAAGTTTTAGGTTGGCCTCTCTCAGCCGTCGGAATACTTCTCTCAAGTTTTCTATGTGTTGCTCTTTCGTTGCGCTTATCACTATGATGTCGTCTAAGTAGGCGAACGCATGGGGCTCCATCTCTGGGCCTATTACCGTGTCCAATGCTCTCTGAAAAGTCGCACCGGCCGAATGCAAACTAAATGGCATGACTCGCCATTGAAACAGTCCTCGACCTGGCACTGTGAACGCGGTGTACTCCCTACTGCCTGCCGCCATTGGGATTTGCCAGTAACCGTGCTTCAAGTCCAGCGTCGAAATGTAACGTGCGTGCCTCAACTTTTCCAGTATGTGATTTATCCTTGGTACAGGGTATGCATCCGGTATAGAGTGTGCGTTGAGCTGCCTGTAGTCCACGCACATCCTCCACTCGTTCGTCTTCTTACGGACGAGCACTATGGGCGCGCTGTGTGGGCTGCGTGACGGCTCGATTGCCCCCGCCTCTATCAGTTCATTTACCTGCTGGTCGATCACGCGTTGCATCGCCGGATTTTTGGGGTAGTACCTCTGCTTTACCGGCTTGTCATCCCTCATGATGATCCGATGCTCCGCTACGTTGGATACGCCCTTCAATCCCTCGAAGAGCTGCGACTCTGTCCTTAAAAACTCCTGCGTGGCTGGTTCCAAGTCCGCTGGCCACACTGATTCCTGCGCAGAGTCTTCTTCCGATGATGATCCTGCTTTGGGGTATCCTCCTTGCGGCGCCTCGGCTCCTGCACTTTCCACCTGGCCTAGCGATGGCTCCTTGACGGCTGTAACTGCGTCTCGGCCGGCCCCTTGCCTGGCTAGCGTGGTATCCTTGCTGCGATGCGTCCCCAGGACAGTCTCTCTCTTCTTGCCTCTTTCTGGCCCTAACTCGGCCGTTTCGATCGCCTTGGCTGGCGCATCGGCGCACTTCAGTATCAGCATCGCCTCACCGCACTGCATGGTCGTCCCCATCTTGCATAGAAAATCCATCCCCAGGATAAGACTGTCTAACATGGATGGCATTACGTCCATCGGCACTTCTTTGCTGATCAACTTGACCTTGATTCTCAACAATTTACTAATTGCTACCTTTGACCCATCTGCTAAGTGAGTATTCGCGGTCGCTGCGAATACTTCCCCCTTTGCCTTTATCTCCTCAAAAAAACGTTGGCTCACGAAGCTTCGTGATGCCCCTGTATCAACCGTCGCCTTCGCCACTCGGTCCCAGACCTTCCCCATGGCGACTATGCGACTGTTCTCTACTCTGAGAGGACATTCTAATTTCGGGACTGACTCGCGCCGGCGCCCATCCGATCCCGATCCAGATGACGCGGCTGCCCGTTTCCCGCTCTCCTACCGCAACATGCCAAATCATGCACGCGTTGAGCACCACACTGTCTACAGAGTACCACCTTAGGATTTGGGCATTCTCTGGCAAAGTGTCCCCCTTGTGAGCAGTTGTAGCACACGCGACTCACGACTGCCGACCTAACCTGTTCATGCTCCATCTTGTTGTTCGAAATTTCATCGCGCCTGGTGACGGGATGACTGCCAGTCTCATTTCGCGCTAAGGGTACCTGTGCTGGCGGACTCCTAAACGGATTAGGCGGTTTGGCGGGTGTGTCCATGCCACCGGACCTACCCTGATACCCAAGAACCCTTGTCTGGTTGTACCCCGACTCCCCCTGGAACTGACCTGGGATGCTTTCAAACTCTGAGGCTATCTGTGTTAGCTGAGACAAGTCTGTAAAATCACTCCGTCGAATATATAGGCGGTACTCCCGAGAAAGATTCTCATACACTCTTTTCAGCTCCTGCTCAGGAGTATAACTGGCGTGCCGCATTAATCTCTTCAGGTTGACTAAATATTCTTTGTACCCTTCCCCTACGCGTTGTCGGCGGGCCCTGATTTCGTCCTCTAACCTGTCAAAGTATTGGGGAGGCAGGAAGAATCCTAAAAACTCTCTTTTGAACGTTCCCCACGTCACGTCCCTTAATCCGCTCGTTGAAAACCAACTACCTGCCATGCCTGTCAAAGCCTCGCTCATCGCTCTCGGTATGCGATTCAGATCTATATCGTACGTTTGAGCGCGTTCCTCCAATGTCTCTATAAACGCCAGTGGGTCGGAATAACCATCAAACTCAACACCCCATTTCCTAACCTGATCAGGGACGACCATGTAATGCCGGTGACTGTTGACGAGCTCGTACATTTGCCTGTAATCCGCCTGGGCCTCCTGGGTACTAGTCATGGACGGTCCTACGGGCACTACATGTACATTCGGGGTCAATCCAGCTATGTATCCGCCAACGGCCGGTGCAAACCGCGCGTGGCCGGATGATGGTGGCAATTCTCCTGATGACCCTGATAACGCCAACAAATCGGATTCCGATTTTTGTCTGGGTCGCGCCCCTTCATTAACAACAGTGGGCGGGACGGGTGACCCTCGACCCTTGGCGAACTTCCGCTCCCATTCGCCCAACCGGTTCCAGGTTGACGAACTATGGCCCCCCAATTTTATCGAGTCACATACCCGTTTCCGTAAATCTTCTACCTTGCCGGCGCTTTCCATGTTTAGTTCCTGAGCGATTCGTTCCAGATCCTCCTTCCGGCAGTGGTATACCCATCCTAGACTCACGCCCGGGTTGTCGCATCCTTCTTCCTCTACGCTTTTGTTGTATTCCATGGTCGTTGCTCGTGAAAACATTTTTTTTTTTTTTAATTTATTTGTTGAGCTATTGAGCTTTTTCAATAGCTATCGAATTTCAAAAAAATATAAAGTTAATAAATATAGATGCACCGAAATTTTGCATATATATAATTATAATTTATTTGCCCTCGTGGCCGAACTTATTTATAATGTCACAATTATTCAATTCTTTATTGCAAGCTCCGAATTGAGCTATGCAATAGTTGAATTTAAACAAAGTAAGTTGGCAGACGTCGAATGCCTTGCCGCGACTTGAATTCTTGCGCGATCGAAAAGAACTAACTAGCTGTCCAATTGCAGCAGCAGCTTGAACTCAGCCGAAGGCCAAGGGCAAGCAATAGAAAACATGCAAGATAAAACGAATGATGAAAAGCATATGCAAAACAAGAATTATAGGAGTTAGGTTAAGTTGCTCTTATGCTGCGCAGAGCATAATTGATTAAAGAGAACTAGTTTTTAAACAATGAAACTGCGTGTGTTGTTGTTTGGCGCAGATAGCTGCGTAGCCAAACATTCTCCCCCCGTTGGAAGACACGGGCTTTCAGCAACATCCTCCTTCGGAAGCGCACATAATTTGCGCACAGCTCTCTTGATGATCCCTGTTGACGTCTTAAGAACAGCTACTCGAGAAACGTCGTCAGCACCAGCAACAAGCTCAACCACACGAGCTAGTGGCCATTTTAGGGGTGGCAAGTTTTCATCTTTTACAAGGACGACATCATTAATGAGAACACCCGGCTGGGATGCTCTCCATTTGGATCGCTGCTGCAGAAGCGTTAAATACTCTTCACGCCAACGTCTCCAGAAAATTTGCTGATAGTATGTTATACGCTGCCAGCGATCTAGGCGGCTAACGTTCAGAGCGGTGACATCGGGCTCAGGATATAAAGCGAGTGGTGCAGTGCCAAGGAAGTGCGCAGGCGTTAGCACATCCAGATCGGCAGGGTGCTCTGAAAGTGGAAAAAGAGGTCGAGAATTTATTATTGCGCCAATGTGGCAGACGAGTGTACGCAGATCATCCAGGGGCAGGAGAGAGGGCCCGACCGATCGATAAAAATGGTATTTGGCTGTCTTAACCGCCGCCTCCCAAAGTCCACCGAAGTGTGGGGATCGAGGTGGAATGAATTCCCATTCGATGTCATCAGCGACTAAAAACTCTCGGACAGAGTCTATGTGCTTCTCGCTGAGGAAGAGTCGCTTGAGCTCAGCTAATTCGTTTTTGGCTCCCACGAAATTAGTGGCGTTGTCCGACCATATGCGAGCGGGTTTGCATCTGCTGCTGTCGACAAGTTAGGAACCAGTTCGAGATGCACTGCCTTTGTTGCGAAGCAAATGAAGACTGCGATGTAGCATTTTACTGGTCCCTTGTTCCGAACCTCGCTCTTGTAGTAAAATGGTCCACAATAGTCCACTCCAGTCACAGCGAAAGGATGCGAGCCATTTACACGATCCCGGGGAAGATCCGCCATGATTGTCTCAGCCAGGACGGGTTTAGCTCGAAAGCATATGACGCATTTGCTTGTTACGCTGGAGACAGCCTTACGGCCACCAATAGGCCAATAGCGGAGCCGTATGTGAGCGAGCAGCGAATGCAGCTGACGCCTATGAAAATGCATAATGATAGCGCGGGTGACAGGATGACGACTCGGAAGAATGATGGGATGCTGAGCATCGAAATCCAGACTCGAATGCTTCAGACGGCCACCAACCCGAAGAAGTCCAAACTCATCGAGGAATGGGTTAAGCGAGGCAATAGAGCTGGATGATTTGATCGCCCGTCCGCCTTGAAGAGCTCTATAATCATCACTCAGATCCGCCATCTGGATGCTCCGCAATAGTAAGTGGGTGCCTTTGTGTATCCACTCTACTGTGAGGCTGGGATGTCTGATGCGATTTCGAAATTTGTAAATATATCCGAAGACACGACGCAGGCTTTGAAACGAATTTAAAAACTTGCATCCTATGCTGATATCAGAGCATCTTGAGACGCCAACTAGCGCCTTTTGTCGCAGCTCAGGCAACGTCCGGGTTGGTAGACATGTTGTAGGCCATTCGCAATCTCCTTTGGTTAAAAAATCGGGACCATTCGACCATAACGATGAGTTTATAAGTTCGCTTGGAAGTGCCCCTCTAGAAAGAATGTCTGCCGGATTGCATGCCGTCGGTACGTAGCGCCATTCCATTCCTGCTGTTAGCTCTTGGATTAACGATATTCTATTAGCCGTAAATGTTTGGAATCGAGAAGGCTCATCACGTATCCAGGATAAGACAACTGCCGAATCTGACCAACAATAATATCTGCAATTGAACAAGTTCATGTGAGATATTTCCCGAATAAGCTGAGAGAGGAGTGCAGCAGCAGATAACTCCAGCTTTGGTACTGTAAGAGTTCGCAAGGGTGCCACTCGAGACTTAGAGCATAACAAATGAACCATGCGCCTTCCTTCGTTTATCGAAACGACGTAAATGCATCCACCGTACGCTTCAATGCTAGCATCGCTGAAACCATGCACTTCTATAACGCCCTTTGGAACGACGACCAGTCGAGGGAGTTTAATTTGCTCTGTATTACAAATGTCCGCACACAAACTAATCCAAGAACAGTGCAACGCACCAGGAAGACTTTCATCCCAATCCAAATGCTCTCTCCAAAGGTGCTGCAAAAAGATCTTGGCCTTGGCTACCACGGGTCCGATAAGTCCAAGCGGATCATAGAAACGAGCAATGGTAGACAGCACAGAACGTTTGCTAGGTTTGCCATGCGTTTTCATGGGAGAAAAATTAAATAGAAGGCAGTCAGAAGCTGGATCCCATGCAAGTCCGAGAGTCTTCGTGACGTCCGTGCCATCATCAAACTTAAGAAAAGTCTCCTTGTCCTCATCGGGAACCTGCTGAAGCACGCGAGGATCATTAGAGCACCACTTCCTAAGCCTGAAATTTCCTTTCCAGAGCAGACTGACTGTCTGATCCATAAGGTCAACTACTTCCTCGACAGAGTCGCCTCCAGTGATGAGATCATCTACATAAAAATCGCTCAAGACCACTTTGGATCCAGCAGGAAACAATCCCTTTTCGTCAATAGCCAATTGCTGCATGGAACGAACTGCCAGAAAGGAAGCTGGCTTCGTGCCATAGGTGACGGTGTCCAGTTTGAAGACTTGAATTTCTTGATGGGGCGAATCACGCCACAGGATACATTGCAGGTACGAATCGGGTTCAGCCATCCTAACGCACCTATACATTTTGCAAATATCGCCTGTCAGTGCTATTGGGAAAGTCCTAAACTGCAACAGCGTACTGAACAGCTTGCGTTGTATAGTTGGGCCTGCCATGAGGATTTCATTTAGGGAATAACCAGACGAAGACACGGCCGAACCATCAAACACAACTCTAAGCTTAGTTGTCGAGCTATCTTCCTTAATGACGCAATGATGAGGAAGATAATACTTGCAGTGACTAAGCATGTGCGACTCAACCAGAGACATGTGATTTAAATCCACATACTCCTTGATAAATGCTGCATATTGAGACTTTAGCTCAGGATGACGCTCCAATTTACGCTCCAGATTGCAGAACCGACGATAAGCTTGCTGATACGAGTCTCCAATGACATCCACAGCATGCTTGATCGGAAGGCGAACCGAATATTCACCAGTGTCTAAACGAGCAAAAGTTTGTTGAAAATGCGCCTCACAATCAAGTTCCTCCTTGGTAGATCCATTGACTGAACGAGAACAGGATTCTATCTCCCAAAACCGACGAACGATCTCATCGAGCTTGTGATCAGGGCTGGAACTTGGCATCGAAACAGAATGAGTCACCATTAATGAGGCAGGGCTTGTCGAAGACGTTCCACCTGTCACTATCCAGCCGAATTGAGTTTTTTGTAGAATAGGCAAACCAGGAGCGATCTTAATTTGACCGACACACAACAATTCAAAAAATAGGCCTGCTCCAATTAGCAGATCTATTTGTTGCGGCTTAAAGAACTCTGGATCAGCCAAGCGAATATTTGAGGGTATATTCCAGAGTTCAGTACTAATATCGTAGCTCGGCTGATTTCCAGTTATAGACGGAGCTATTAAAACTGAGATGTCAGCAGAGTAATCAGATGCTCGTGAATGAAAGCTTATTTCCGCTGAATAGCCTTCTGAGGCAACACTAGACTCCCCTAATCCAGAAATCAACGTAGGAGACCGATGTTTGCGAAGCTGGAGGTGTTGAGCTAATCGAGACGTAATAATGTGCACCTGCGAACCAGAATCGAGAAGAGCACGGCACGGGACCAAAACCCCACTGTGACTCCTAACGTTAATAACAGCAGTTGCCAGGAGCACAATGTCGGGGCTGAGATTTTGGGCTACGAGTGATGCTGAAGGTTTTGCAGCAGGCAGATGCGGGGCAGAATTAAATTGAGAACCGTCAATCTGATTCTCAAAGTGCAGAAGCGTGTGATGCTTGGCCTTACAACGGTTGCAGGCAGTTGAGCTGCATTCCTTAAGCCTATGACCCTTGCGCAGGCAATTGATACAAAGGGAAAGCTTTTTTACCTCGCGTAGACGCAGTTGGGGAGACAGATTGCCAAAACGGGAACAGTTGTATATAACATGGCCAGAGGTCTCACAAAACACACAATCATTTGTGTTGGAGTTAGTAGCGACAAAGGCCTTTCTACTGGTGTTAGAGAATTTGCTACTTTTTCCCACCTTAGAGCTAGGCGTATACGTTGCCATAGCGTGTTCCACATTTTCCAACCTTTGGCATCGTCGATCCAGAAATGCCATGAACTGCTCACAGGTCGGGATAGTGTCCATCGGTGCTGTCTCCTCCCAACTGGTCTGCGTTGCCTTATCCACCTTTTGCAGTAAGCTGTGCACAATAATGCAGCCTGCAATCTGTTCCACGCTACCCAGGCTTTGTAGAGCGCGGATGTTGGAATTCACCGTATCCGAAAGGGCTCGAAGTTTTACCGCTGACGAAGACTCGATGCAATCCAAACCCAAAATCTCAGTGACATGTGCCTGAAAAATAAGACGCTTGTTATTAAATCGCCTTTTTAGTAACTCTAATGCAGTTGAGTAGTTAGCGCTGTTGATTTCCAACGATGAAACACAGTCCAAGGCTGGTCCTTTCAAGCACGATCGCAAATGCTGAAATTTCTCCACTTCTGACAATCCTGACTCGGCGTCAATGATTGAGGAGAACACTGAAATAAAATCAGCATACTTGGTGTATCCTCCACTAAATTCCGGAAGCCTTATTTCAGGCAACCGAATGCGGCTCTGAGACAATGTGTGATCAGCAGATGCATCTTGTCTCATAGTAGAGCACAAGGGCGATGATAATTTCCGCTTATTAATTTCGCGGCGCAAGCTAGTCTCAACGATTATAGACAATTCATCAAACGATTGACGCAATGCACTCCCGATTTCGTCATAATCCAGCTCCTCTAGTGCGTAATGCATATTGTCAAATTGCTGCTGAGCGCTTTCAAGAGCCTTAAGCCGGATCGCCAACTCCTCTTCGCTGAGTTGCCCAATATGTTCCTGAGCGATAGTTTTGGCCATCCGCTTCACTTGCTCGTTGATAGCCTTGGCCTTGGCTTTGTAAAACTCAGGACCACGTGACGGAACTGCAGCAGCATTATTAACCACCTCATCAGTATTCGGCATGTTGTTTTATATGCACACGCACTTGTAAAGTATAGTTTTAGAGCCACTGAATGGCATACGCTTGAGGGATGCAGTTTTGGGTTCACTGGTTGGCAATCACTTGCTTTGTCTTTATTGTTCAGTAAATGACAAAACACTATCACTTTATTGCATTCACTTATGCTTCAGTACATTACAGTTTAAAATGCACTGACGATCAAACAACGTAATGTCACTGGCAATGCAGCTGGTACTAATGTAACACCAAACTGCACAAGTCACAATGTCAATTCGAGGGCAAACACTTAAACACAAGCGAATGCAACAGAAACGGCCAACAATAACAATGCTGAAACGGCTGCTGCAACTGTTTTAGCGAAAAGCGATAAGAGAATCAATGCGCGGGAGCCAACGCAGGTCAAACACCTGAAGCGAAAGCGAGCGCGAAACGAAGCGAGAACAACGAAACGATGTCACTCTATAAATTAAATAGTTTGTAGTTATTTAAACAATACAGAGTGAAAAAGAGATTCACGTCGGGGTCACCAAATGTTGAGCTATTGAGCTTTTTCAATAGCTATCGAATTTCAAAAAAATTAAAAGTTAATAAATATAGATGCACCGAAATTTTGCATATATATAATTATAATTTATTTGCCCTCGTGGCCGAACTTATTTATAATGTCACAATTATTCAATTCTTTATTGCAAGCTCCGAATTGAGCTATGCAATAGTTGAATTTAAACAAAGTAAGTTGGCAGACGTCGAATGCCTTGCCGCGACTTGAATTCTTGCGCGATCGAAAAGAACTAACTAGCTGTCCAATTGCAGCAGCAGCTTGAACTCAGCCGAAGGCCAAGGGCAAGCAATAGAAAACATGCAAGATAAAACGAATGATGAAAAGCATATGCAAAACAAGAATTATAGGAGTTAGGTTAAGTTGCTCTTATGCTGCGCAGAGCATAATTGATTAAAGAGAACTAGTTTTTAAACAATGAAACTGCGTGTGTTGTTGTTTGGCGCAGATAGCTGCGTAGCCAAACATTATTCAATTTTAATTTACTTTACTTCAGTTTTATTTAATTTATTGTTTATTTAAATATTTTTTTTTTTTTAGCCGTATTTAATTAATTTTTTTTTTTATTTATTTAGTTTAATAAAATTTTTATTTAATTTATAAAATTTTTTTTTTTTTATTATTTATTTATATTTTGTTTAATTGAATTTTATTTCATTTATTTCCTTTCCTTGATATAAATTTTATTTAATTTATTTAGATTTTATTAAATTTTATTTAAATTGTTGTTTATTTAAAATTTTTCCACTCTCGACCCACAGTGTCGCAGTCAGCTACCACGCCCAATACCAATTCCAACCTTCAGGTGTTGGCGTGTGCTGCACTTTCACAGTCAGCGTTCGCGCTGCTTCGCTGTGATTACTTTTCGCGACCGACACTGCTTCCCGCGATTTTAGCCGTTTTCAAGCCGAACGCTCACGTCTGTCTTCTCGTCACTCCCGTTCGCTTAGTTGGTGCGTCTTCTTTCACCGTCAGCTTCGCTGCACGTGCACTCTAAGCGTAGACCGATTTGCTGCTTAACACACACCAAATAATTTTTTTTTTCGCGACGACTGTACGTTTGACAAATTTTCTAGCGCCAACTGACCATCTGGCACCTTTTATTGCCCTCGCCGTTACTTTCAGTTTTTTTTTTTTTTGAACGTGCGCGCGATCTACGGGGTATGACCGGGTATGTCCGACTATTACAATTTACACTTGTTAGTAATATGTTTGGGGTTTTTACTTCCAAATTATATTACTCCTCTTTCGCTTGCGTCCCTGCTCGGGCGCCACTTGTAAAGTAGTTATTTTGCCGGGGTACAGATCTCAGTCTGTCCACGGCCCACGTCACAAGATATTTATATTCAATATCAAGGAACGCTCGCGAAATGGAGGTAAGTATCGCGACGTTCGACCCGGTGTCTTAAGACGATTACAGCAAACGAGCGCCTCAGCGGTTAGGGGTTGTACAAGGTCAACCTTTGTACTGTCGCCTCCAATCGCGCGAATCGTGCTGTCACTTTGCTAAATGCTGACCACCGATTTCTTTGGTGCATTAACCCCCCTGCCCGGCATTAGTAATTTCTAAACAAAAATGCGCGTGTCTTTATCTCCAATCATACTTTCCTTTTAATATACGTATTTAAACTTCCTCGTTTTAAACAATCTCAAGTAAACTTTATAAACCGCGGCCGCGTCTGCTCAGCTTCGAACTCTATTCTTCACTGCCATGCTGGTCTCGCACTCCAGGTCAGCGCGCTTCTTGTACTCTGGTTCGCGACAATTCGGTCGCGTGCCGCGAACGTGCGGCCGATCGTCACTCTTTTGTCGCCGGCTTCGCTGCCCGGCTCTCTTGCTGTGCTGTGACGTGCTGCTGAACTTGTGTTTGTTCTTCTCCTTCGTTCGGGCTTATACTATTAACTTATACGTATTTTACTAACAGCTCTATTTAAATTCATTCCATTGTAAACTTAAACAATAAGTACGTGCGTAATGATTAAATGCTAAGTACGTGAATAATGATTAAATAATAAGCATGTATATAATTAATGATTAAATAATAGGTATATGGTACATGATACGTGTTCTTCATAACTTTGTTTCGTAAGTGTTTCTAATCTAAAGTCTATATGTGTAGGAGGCTCCCGCCGGGCCTACTTCACAGCACCTAGGGCGTTTTCTTTGTGGTGAAGTGCTTTCTCTATGGCTGCTTCGAGGGAATGTAGCGCTGTATCCACTGATTTTCCCTTCGTGTATGCGTGTTGGTGTTTTTCTAGTTTCATCTCTGTATACTCTCTGATGTAGAGATCTATCAGATTTCTAGAGTTTTTAGTAGGAATGAAGTCAAGCTGATGGGTCTGTAGTCTTTAAGCAGCACGTGCACAAAGCCTTAACTAAAGCATCGCTTAAATATTTCCCTTAGCCATGGAACGATCGTATGTTTGACCTTCTGCAGCATGGCCGGGAATACCCCGTTGACCTGGTGATTCAAAACTCTCAAAAGAGTCTATAGCCCACATAATAGTTAGTTATGATATCTTCAGAAATTTCCGCTCTTGTGGTTGGAGATATCGTTTGTGTGTTTGTGCTGACTTCTGTGCAGTAAGGAAAATGCGCTTCCAGGAGCACATTTGCCGCACCTTCACTGCTTTCCGTCCATCTGCCATCTTCGGTTTTTAGTTGGCTTTGTACTTTCTGTTGGCGAGCTAGAAGCTTACTTAACCTTGTTGTGTCAGCTGTCAACTCAATGAATGAACAGAAGTTTTGCAATGCATATTTTTTGGCTACTCGTTCCTTTTTCTTAAAGTCGCGAAACAACGATGTGTATTCCATCCATACTAGCTCTTCTTCCGCTTGTTTTGCGAGTCTGAAGAGTTCTAGTACGCCTTTCCTCTGTCCCTTGCGTTTTGGAGTCCACCATGGGGGATTGTGTCTCTTCTTCTCTTGTCACGGTCCTCACGTTTTATGATTGGCCGCCACCAGATTACTGTTGAGAGTCTCCAGGGACTTCTCTAATTTGTCTAGGGTGGCTGTCTTGGGTAGTCTTGATGGGTTTCTTTCAACCTCTTTTCCGAACTGCTCTCAGTCCGTGTTCCGCGCGTTTCTAGACACCTTTTTTTTGCTGTTGGTTGAAAATTAACTCGGAATTGAATGTACCTGTGGTCCGAGAAGGAATGTCTACTAAGGACCACACACATCTCTTACCACTGTATTCAATACCGAAGAGAGATTAATATCTAAGACGTTGGATGAGGTAGGACCAACGTAAGTTGGTTTTGCTCCCACGTTTTCTATTTTAAGATTAGTTTGAAGTATGAAATCAGGCAGTGACTCTCCTCAGTCGTTAATGTAAACGCTTTCCCATACCATGTGGTGTGCGTTGGCATCTGCTCCGATGACGAGAGCCTGCTTTTCAGGCTCGGCTTCCGCCACCATTCCAGAGGAATTTGGGGGGTGCGATGATGTCGTGTGGCATTTAGGAGGATGCTATAAAGATTGGGTCGCCTCTGCCTACTTCTAGCGCTACCACCGTAAGATCATCATATAAAAAGTAAAATAAACCACCTTGGTTTACGAGGGAACTATCAAAATTAAAAAAAGTGAAAACAAGATCCTATAAAAAATTTTAAAAATCTGTTAAAACTTAAGGGCGGGATAGGGTTTTAAAGGCGAGACAAACGAATATTTTTAAGATATTTTTTCGGCGAAATCAACAATATACAACTTTTGAAGTATGTCACAAAAAATTTTTAAAGAAAAATATTACGGTGAATCTCTAGAAGTGCAGTAGTAGGGAATTGTCGGTTCTACGCCAATCAAAAAACCCATTAATTTTGACAGGTTAATTACCCCCCGCTGATTTTTTTTTTACCCTTTTATTACCCCCCGCTGATTTTTTGACCCTTTTAAAAAATACCAGGAGTGGAGAACAAAGGATTGAGAATTTCATCAGATCAAGCGTGGACACCGGTGCAGCCGGGGTGGATCAAGGTGGTCACGTCAGGGGCACCGAGTGCCTCAAAGGAGGGTTGAGAACAAAGGATTGATAATTTTGTCAGATCAAAATCTTACAGCGTTGAGATAGACACCTGTAAGTGCATCAAAGTCAAAGGAGGGTTGAGAACAAAGGATTGATAATTTTGTTAGATCAAAATCTTACAGCGTTCAGATGGACACCTGTAAGTGCATCAAAGTCAAAGGAGGGTTAGTACATCATAGTCAAAGGAGAAAACATTCCTATCTCGCATTGTTATTAACAATAGCAGCAACAAGCACACCAGGATTTGTGAGAATCGGTGCTCAAAGGATCTGTTTTGGCTATTTTACTATGAATTGTTAGAGACAATTGTGTGCCTGTTAATATGCTTTACAAAGCACACCTGCATGCAATAAAAAATGAATTTTTATGATAGTAAGAATCAGTGAGCAAAGAATACAAGGATAGAGTCTAGTGAGTGCCTGTTTGATGTGCGTTGTTTTACACACCCGCAAGCAAGCCATAAACAACGATCATGATCGTTCATGATTTCATGATCGTAAGGGTCAGTGAGCAAAGTATGAGAGTTTTCTTTCGCAGCAGCAGCAGCAAGGTCAATACATAGATTCTTAACTATTGATACTTGTAGACAAAGATTTGAAAGTGTTAGAGGGAGAAAGTGTTAGAGGGAGAAAGTGTTAAAGAGAGAAAGTGTTATAGACGTCATGTCTGCGCCTGTTTAATGTGCGCACGCACATATTAGATAGGAGTCAAGTGTGGGCCGGTTTCACGGCGCTGCTTTGCACTCCTGCAGGCAGATAATAAACAAAGGCAAGTAAAACCATAGAGCCGCTAGCATTGTTATGGTCAACTTCAATACCAAAAACAACATTTGTGAGTGTTATGTGAACAAAGGATGAAATTTTCTTTCGCAGCAGCAGCAAGATCAATACATAGGTTCTAAACAAGAGTATTGATACTTGTATATTAAGATTGGAAAGTGTTAGATAGGCAATTGTTAGATAGAAAGTGTTAGGGAGAGAAAGTTTTAGAAGGAAAAAGTTTTAGAAGCAAGTGTGCGCATATTTCTTAACTATCATTTATATTTGCAAATTTCATTTGTATTTGTAGCTAAGACAGAGAGTATGCACATGGTTTAAGTGCATTAGTAAAAGTAGGGGAAGTGCTAGTGGAGACAAGTGTTAGAGTCAAGTGTGCACCTGTTTGACGTGCGTTGCCTTGCGTACCTGAATACAGGTCACAAGCCTTCATTGTTATGAACAACAACAACAACATGCAAGGGATGAGAATTTCCTTACACAACAGCAACAGCAAGATCAATTCAAAGGTTCCATACAAGACTATTGATTCTTGTAAATTAAGATGAGAAAGTGTAAAAAACAAGTGGGTGCATATTTTCTAGCTTTTAATAAGGAGATAAGAAAGAGTGTGCGAATGTTTTACCTGCGTTGGTAAAAGGGGGTGGTCAGGTACTTTATACCTTATAATGAACACCTACAAGTAGGTAGGTCATGTACATTAGTCGGCTTCCATATAAGTAGAAAAGAGAGTGCTGGTTTGATCTACATACGCAAATTTCTAAGCTAGCAATAATTACACTCCTGCAAGCAGGTCATAATTAATGGTAAAGTACAATCATAGAGCAGTCGCATTGCTAGGAAAATCTTCCATTCAGTAAAGAACAAAGGTCAAGTGTGAGCAGGTTTCTTAGCTACTAATAAGTAGATAAGAGACTGTTTTCTTAGAGCCGGTCACATTATTTTAAAAAACTACAATAACAACAGAATCAGTTGCTAGGAAAATTTTATGCAGTTAATTATACTACACTTTTAACAAGCTATTGATTATTTTTATAGGTTTATTTTGTTATAATGATAATTTTATATAGTTTTTTTTTGCATTAGGTTTATTTTTAGATGATTGATGTATATGCAAAAACATTATCCAAACATTCAGGCTAAAGCCGCATACTTATAGCCGGTAGAACACAAAGGTCACACACCATGTTTTCTTAAGGCTTTATTAATAGCTTTATCAAATCAACCTTATAAGCTTTAGTTCAAATACTCAGTATATGATATCTAAGAAAGCTTTTATGTATTTCACAATTTAAAAAGGTTGAAGACGTTCGTTTAACTGGTATTAAATAAAGTAACTTAGATTTTAGTATTCATACTTCATCGTTTGTTGAGATTTTTTTTTTTAATACATTTATATTTGATTCTATGATATAGTCATTAATAATTTATTTTGATTCATTAAACTTGTAAGGTACTCTTTTAGGCTGAATTAATAATCTTGTTTAACTTTTTTATTGCAGTATTAGACAATACTTGATTAGATTATCCTTGACAAATAATGTCCATCTGCACACTATAAGATTATTGTCCAATGTTTATGTGGTTTAACGACACTTTTACATTTTAAGATATTCGTCAAACTATTTGTTATATTTGGCTATAATACTTCATCAAACTCATTTATCAAATCGACTTCTCAAATACGGAAAATAAATACAGTTAGCTGACTGAAAGTATTACAATGTTTTAAGCTGCTTGATTATTGTTTTACTATTCTGTTTCCCAGAGTGTTATTTACGATTAAAAGAAAGAAGAATTAAGAATGAGTACAAACACTCATTAAGTGACTTCAAAAATTCTTATTTTAGGTATCCTTTTGATGTTGTGATACCTCTGATACCTCATCTTAACTTGTGTTATGTTGAATTGTTTTCTTCAAATAAGTATTCTTTTGACTTTTAAATCTTTCATGTTATGTATTTAGCTAACTTGACTAGGTTTTACGCTAAAAACGAGATAGATTGTATTATTGTCTATTAAATGCCACCTATAACTTAACAGGGAAATCGTTCGGATTTGAATTTTTTCTCTTTATAACTGATAGCTTAAGTATATTTTAATTGTAAACCTACATACCTTATTCACAGAAAGTTCAGTAATTTATCAATGTTTCATTCAACTACTTTTATATTAAACATTACACTTTTAATGATTAGACTCGATTTCGGTACTATCCAACTTATTACTAAAACTAAGAATATTTCATAGTTAATTTCCATTAATTGATGGACGGTTATGATTTTATTATTTGTTTTCACACTCATTGTCCTATTTAATAACGAAGTGTATTAAACTGGCTTCAGTTTTGATTTATGAGTATCTTAACATTAAATAGGATTCTTATATACATGAAGCCGTTCTTATATGTTTTATTCTCATTAATATTGTATTATTCCTAGATTGTGATATCAAAATAAGGTGGTGATGTGACAAATGTCAAGACTATGTCAAAAGTAGCTGTTTTCCTTAATGGGTGGTAAAGTACTAAATACTTTTAATTGTATTATGTTTTGATCATTATATAGGTCAATTTACACCGGGTTGATTTAAACACACGTTGATTGCAAGTTGGTATTTGCAGAGGTTTCTATTTCCTTAGTATAAGTCGTTAACGTTTAAGGTAAGGACTGATTTTTATAGAGTATTGTATGGGGAAGGCTCCAGACAAAAAGGTTTGGTTTAGATTTTAGTTGATTTTAAGAAACTGTATGATAGGATTTATCTTGCTTTATATGGTTGTATTGTAGAGCACTTCATGTGTGTAGAAGGTTTCTTGTAAGAGTATGTACTTAATGATTTCACTACTTGCCTTAAGCCTATTTTAACTCTTAATTTCACTAACATAAAAAACGCAGTCATTTACAGTAATTAACAGTAGACTGGGAGTCCTGGTTCTAAGACCGTGTAGACTTCATTGTTCTTATGAATTTAGATAATCCAACAAATGTTCATGCTCGGATTCTGACAACTAATGCATTTGGACATTGTGCCAACATCATCTCAAGATCAATACAAAATTATAATCAAAGAAACGTTCGGCTTTATTTTTTAGGCCACATAATTCGTGAGAGTGCGCAAGAATAGTCCTATATTCATTAAGATAGCACAGAAAATTCTTTTAGTTCTTACTAAAGCGGTATTTGATAGGCTATAATCTTTTATGATTCTTGTGGTTTATAGCTCGGTCATTGAAAGAGCGAGATAACGTTGTTCTTTATATGAAAGATATTATAAAGGTTACTTCCAAGATTTTAGCTTCACTATGTTCAGATTGATTGCTTAATTATTTTTTGGGGCATCAATTTTTTTTTTTTTGACTTCATTTGCCTTGGTAAGTGTAATAGTGTAAAGAGCCATTTTGCCATTGTTTATTGATTTTGTTCTAATTATTTTTCGTATTTTTATTTTTATTTTTTTTGCTTTTTTGTTCTTATGCATTGGCTCTTAATTTAAGTGCAAGCCAATTTTAGGTCTGTTCGTCCGTTCCTATGCAATCTATTTTTATCAATTTTTAGCTATCGAGATTAAACTGTGTTCAGAATCTAGCTTTTTGATGGTTTTTGCTTTTTTGATTGCAGCTTATTCATTTTTCAAATCCACTGTGTTCCGATCCGTGAATTATATAATTTAGCTAACATAAGTGTATACAATACATTCTGCCTTCCGATGATGGTTGCCTTGTTTGTTTATATCGTTTTATTTTTTAATTTCTAAGGTCATTTGACTTACCTAATTTAAATATAAATTTTTTTTTTCTGATAGACGAACTTCGGTCGTCGTTTCGTTTTAAAACTGATTTGCTATAAGGCGTGTAATAGCGACCCCTATTGCTTAATAGGCTTCCAAAAGTTTTTTATTCTCATTTCAGGAATAGACTTCACATAAACGCATTCTATTTAAACTATAAACAGTAATATATTGAGTTGAATAATCGAATTCAGATGTATTTCGCTACATGAAAATCATGAGTCCAAAAACTTTCACACTAAAGGAGCTTCATACGTTTTCGTTTTAGAGAGTTTAAAGACCAATTTGCTTGGCTATGCTTGTCAAGTTATACAGTTTACAAAACTAATGGAAAGATAAAACTGCCTTATATAATTTCGTCTAGGTTCTTAGTTGGTTCTTTTCCTAAGGCTGTTTCTCACGCACTTTGAGATTGTGTCATTACTTAATGAAATGGGCTTAACATACTCCTGTTTGCTTGCTGACTATTATTTTATTTAATTATTTCTGCTACAGCTCATGATTTATTTTCCTTTTCTTCTTTTTTGCTTCGCTTTACTTCTATATATTTTTTTTTTCATGATTTATCACATGTTTCCTCAAATTGATATTCAATGACTATTTAACTTTTTAAAACCGGAACCGGTTAAGCTGTTAAAAGGTCAATTCCCTCAATGCCCGATAGTGAGCCGCTGTTTACCGACGGTGGTGTAAATGAGGTGCCGCGTGGAACTCTTCTAATCACAATCGGACCGCCCCAAGATAAAAATTAGTGCCCTTACGACGTACTATCGCTGTTTGCAACAACCTGGCGTCCTCCAAACCAAACACACTCACTTTCGTTTAAGACTCACAGACTCGACGCATCATTTGGCCCCACGGCTAAACTATCCTCAGGCTTTACACTGAGGCCTTAATGCGATAACTACATCACCTGGACCATCACTCATACACGCATAAGTAACTCATACCTAGATTAAGTAAGGCTTGCATGTAACCATCTGAAAGTTTTGTTTTACTCTCCACCGCCTTTATGTCTCCTGATTTCTATTCCAGTGCTCACACCTACAACATCTCACACACCAGCCCACAAAACAAATGCAGTGGATATAAAAACAATTGACAAATGGAAATCAAGCCCCAAACGTTAATAAAAAAATGTATAAAGTATTCGAAGGGACTTCGATCAAAACATGATAATCAAAATATTTATTAGGGTTTGCATTTAGACTTATATCATAGTCGAACCTACTACGTACTTTTCATTTTCAAAAATTCACTTCTAGATATGCATGATTTATTCTCATTTAAAATTCCTAAAAATGTATCCGTTTAATCATCTTAATACACACCTTCTAGAAACTGTATTTCAGGTCAGCACCATCATACTCGTCATTCAATATGTGTGCTGTGATGATTTTACAGTTTGTATATCTATTATTAACAAAATTAAAGTTTTTCGGTTTGGTGAGTAGCCAATCTCGTTTAGTTGAAATTCAGATTTGCATATGATTTAAAAAAAAGGCTTAAGCCATTTTTACAATTATTACACTAAGTTTTATATATCTTATTTTAGCTGCTTTATTACATTTCAGATTATTATCATTAAACAATTGACTGAACATTAGCTCCGTAATGTTTTTTTTTTTCAACGTATCTTTGATTGGTTTTCTTTTTTTATAATCACTACTTATTCAATCCTCTTTGTCCTTTATGTACCCTAAGATCGGACAGGAGTCATGTTCATAAATCAGGTTATAAAAATATAAACAAGCAAGATTGAGAGCAGAACACTCCTAAATGCGCTCGAGCCGACGTAGGAAGAGACGCAACAAGATAGGAACTAAGGATCAAAGAGAGTCGCTTGAGGCAAACTGGGCAATGATACCTGGCCTCAGGCGAGCCAAATGTTGCTCAGGAGGAAGAATACTCCTTACACATTATATCAGTGTGCATATCCTTAGCAAGAAAACGAACTGTCTTTTTCTAGAACAACAAATAAACCAAATTAGAGGCATAGAAGACCTCGACCCTTTCAAAAACACTTGCTATTGTATAGAACCTGGTTCTGATGGAAATGCTATAGAGTTGGAAGGGGACACAATAGACCTCGCGGATACCAACTTATTCATCGATGACTGGGGTTTTAACAGAAATTAGACATGTTTTTATTTTAATTAAAAACGAACTTATCAATAAAACTGTTAAATTTAAACGTTTGTAGTAAGTTTCTTTTCTTTCTTCTCATAAACCAACGGAAGTACTGCAACATTACTCCTGCGTATCGTACTATTACTTTGATTTAATATTAAAGTGAAAGAACTACTTACAAAGTGAGGCAGCGGTTGCTAACCGCCGCTCCCCAAGCAAATACATACATACGTTCTCTTTTAGCTGCAGATCTAGAACCAAACCAATATCCTTGAACAGTGGTAGGCCCAGAAAACAGAGAACAGATGGCGGTGTAGCTGTTTAAAACCGTGAGCTGATACACAGGTTATATCGGTTTTTAAGAAGGTTTTTTAGATGTTTTAAACAAGGAGCTATTATTTTTTAAACAGTGGGCTGTTATGCTGTTATATATTTTTATTTTTGTTTCTATTAACAGGATGCTCTTTAGCTGATATTTTGTAATGGCTTTAAGAAACCGTTTGTTGTTAAATTGTTATTTTAACACGGTTTAAGAAACAGGCTTGTTGTTAGGCTGTTATTTTAACACGGTTTTAACAACAGGTTGTTGTTAGGCTGTTATTTTAACGTTGTTTTAAAAAACAGCTTGTTGTTAGGCTGTTATTTTAACGTTGTTTTAAAAAACAGGTTGTTGTTAGGCTGTTATTTTAACATTGTTTTAAAAAACAGCTTGTTGTTAAGCTATTATTTTAACGTTGTTTTAAAAAAAGGTTGTTGTTAGGCTGTTATTTTGTTGTTGTTTTAATAGCTGTTTATTTAACTGTTTAAAACAAGGAGCTATTGTTTTTCCGGTTTTGGTAACAGGGGTCTGTTATGCTGTTAAAAAGGTTTTATCGAGGTTATAAAATCAAGGATCTGTTAAAAACAGGTTGTTTATAACATTGAGCTGTTATTTTTTATGAGTTTAAGAACCTGTGACTGTTAAAGTGTAAAAATTTGTTTATTTTTTTTTGGTTTTAAAAAAATTAGACAAAAAATCAGCGTATTTTTCGGTTTTAAAAACATGTTGTTGTTGGACTGTTATATAAAAATAACATTTCAACAACAAAATAGTTTTAAAACAGGTTTTAGATAGATGTTTGATTAGATGACTGTTATATGCAAAGTATGCAGATATAACAGCCCTCCAATCAAACACCTATCTAAAACCTGTTTTTAAAACCGAAAAAAACGCTGATTTTTTGTCTAATTTTTTTAAAACCAAAAAAATAAACAAATTTTTACACTTTAACAGTCACAGGTTCTTAAACTCATAAAAAATAACAGCTCAATGTTATAAACAACCTGTTTTTAACAGATCCTTGATTTTATAACCTCGATAAAACCTTTTTAACAGCATAACAGACCCCTGTTACCAAAACCGGAAAAACAATAGCTCCTTGTTTTAAACAGTTAAATAAACAGCTATTAAAACAACAACAAAATAACAGCCTAACAACAACCTTTTTTTAAAACAACGTTAAAATAATAGCTTAACAACAAGCTGTTTTTTAAAACAATGTTAAAATAACAGCCTAACAACAACCTGTTTTTTAAAACAACGTTAAAATAACAGCCTAACAACAAGCTGTTTTTTAAAACAACGTTAAAATAACAGCCTAACAACAACCTGTTGTTAAAACCGTGTTAAAATAACAGCCTAACAACAAGCCTGTTTCTTAAACCGTGTTAAAATAACAATTTAACAACAAACGGTTTCTTAAAGCCATTACAAAATATCAGCTAAAGAGCATCCTGTTAATAGAAACAAAAATAAAAATATATAACAGCATAACAGCCCACTGTTTAAAAAATAATAGCTCCTTGTTTAAAACATCTAAAAAACCTTCTTAAAAACCGATATAACCTGTGTATTCAGCTCACGGTTTTAAACAGCTACACCGCCATCTGTTCTCTGTTTTCTGGGCCTACCACTGTTCAAGGATATTGGTTTGGTTCTAGATCTGCAGCTAAAAGAGAACGTATGTATGTATTTGCTTGGGGAGCGGCGGTTAGCAACCGCTGCCTCACTTTGTAAGTAGTTCTTTCACTTTAATATTAAATCAAAGTAATAGTACGATACGCAGGAGTAATGTTGCAGTACTTCCGTTGGTTTATGAGAAGAAAGAAAAGAAACTTACTACAAACGTTTAAATTTAACAGTTTTATTGATAAGTTCGTTTTTAATTAAAATAAAAACATGTCTAATTTCTGTTAAAACCCCAGTCATCGATGAATAAGTTGGTATCCGCGAGGTCTATTGTGTCCCCTTCCAACTCTATAGCATTTCCATCAGAACCAGGTTCTATACAATAGCAAGTGTTTTTGAAAGGTCGAGGTCTTCTATGCCTCTAATTTGGTTTATTTGTTGTTCTAGAAAAAGACAGTTCGTTTTCTTGCTAAGGATATGCACACTGATATAATGTGTAAGGAGTATTCTTCCTCCTGAGCAACATTTGGCTCGCCTGAGGCCAGGTATCATTGCCCAGTTTGCCTCAAGCGACTCTCTTTGATCCTTAGTTCCTATCTTGTTGCGTCTCTTCCTACGTCGGCTCGAGCGCATTTAGGAGTGTTCTGCTCTCAATCTTGCTTGTTTATATTTTTATAACCTGATTTATGAACATGACTCCTGTCCGATCTTAGGGTACATAAAGGACAAAGAGGATTGAATAAGTAGTGATTATAAAAAAAGAAAACCAATCAAAGATACGTTGAAAAAAAAAAACATTACGGAGCTAATGTTCAGTCAATTGTTTAATGATAATAATCTGAAATGTAATAAAGCAGCTAAAATAAGATATATAAAACTTAGTGTAATAATTGTAAAAATGGCTTAAGCCTTTTTTTTAAATCATATGCAAATCTGAATTTCAACTAAACGAGATTGGCTACTCACCAAACCGAAAAACTTTAATTTTGTTAATAATAGATATACAAACTGTAAAATCATCACAGCACACATATTGAATGACGAGTATGATGGTGCTGACCTGAAATACAGTTTCTAGAAGGTGTGTATTAAGATGATTAAACGGATACATTTTTAGGAATTTTAAATGAGAATAAATCATGCATATCTAGAAGTGAATTTTTGAAAATGAAAAGTACGTAGTAGGTTCGACTATGATATAAGTCTAAATGCAAACCCTAATAAATATTTTGATTATCATGTTTTGATCGAAGTCCCTTCGAATACTTTATTACATTTTTTTATTAACGTTTGGGGCTTGATTTCCATTTGTCAATTGTTTTTATATCCACTGCATTTGTTTTGTGGGCTGGTGTGTGAGATGTTGTAGGTGTGAGCACTGGAATAGAAATCAGGAGACATAAAGGCGGTGGAGAGTAAAACAAAACTTTCAGATGGTTACATGCAAGCCTTACTTAATCTAGGTATGAGTTACTTATGCGTGTATGAGTGATGGTCCAGGTGATGTAGTTATCGCATTAAGGCCTCAGTGTAAAGCCTGAGGATAGTTTAGCCGTGGGGCCAAATGATGCGTCGAGTCTGTGAGTCTTAAACGAAAGTGAGTGTGTTTGGTTTGGAGGACGCCAGGTTGTTGCAAACAGCGATAGTACGTCGTAAGGGCACTAATTTTTATCTTGGGGCGGTCCGATTGTGATTAGAAGAGTTCCACGCGGCACCTCATTTACACCACCGTCGGTAAACAGCGGCTCACTATCGGGCATTGAGGGAATTGACCTTTTAACAGCTTAACCGGTTCCGGTTTTAAAAAGTTAAATAGTCATTGAATATCAATTTGAGGAAACATGTGATAAATCATGAAAAAAAAAATATATAGAAGTAAAGCGAAGCAAAAAAGAAGAAAAGGAAAATAAATCATGAGCTGTAGCAGAAATAATTAAATAAAATAATAGTCAGCAAGCAAACAGGAGTATGTTAAGCCCATTTCATTAAGTAATGACACAATCTCAAAGTGCGTGAGAAACAGCCTTAGGAAAAGAACCAACTAAGAACCTAGACGAAATTATATAAGGCAGTTTTATCTTTCCATTAGTTTTGTAAACTGTATAACTTGACAAGCATAGCCAAGCAAATTGGTCTTTAAACTCTCTAAAACGAAAACGTATGAAGCTCCTTTAGTGTGAAAGTTTTTGGACTCATGATTTTCATGTAGCGAAATACATCTGAATTCGATTATTCAACTCAATATATTACTGTTTATAGTTTAAATAGAATGCGTTTATGTGAAGTCTATTCCTGAAATGAGAATAAAAAACTTTTGGAAGCCTATTAAGCAATAGGGGTCGCTATTACACGCCTTATAGCAAATCAGTTTTAAAACGAAACGACGACCGAAGTTCGTCTATCAGAAAAAAAAAAATTTATATTTAAATTAGGTAAGTCAAATGACCTTAGAAATTAAAAAATAAAACGATATAAACAAACAAGGCAACCATCATCGGAAGGCAGAATGTATTGTATACACTTATGTTAGCTAAATTATATAATTCACGGATCGGAACACAGTGGATTTGAAAAATGAATAAGCTGCAATCAAAAAAGCAAAAACCATCAAAAAGCTAGATTCTGAACACAGTTTAATCTCGATAGCTAAAAATTGATAAAAATAGATTGCATAGGAACGGACGAACAGACCTAAAATTGGCTTGCACTTAAATTAAGAGCCAATGCATAAGAACAAAAAGCAAAAAAAAAAATAAAAATAAAAATACGAAAAATAATTAGAACAAAATCAATAAACAATGGCAAAATGGCTCTTTACACTATTACACTTACCAAGGCAAATGAAGTCAAAAAAAAAAAATTGATGCCCCAAAAAATAATTAAGCAATCAATCTGAACATAGTGAAGCTAAAATCTTGGAAGTAACCTTTATAATATCTTTCATATAAAGAACAACGTTATCTCGCTCTTTCAATGACCGAGCTATAAACCACAAGAATCATAAAAGATTATAGCCTATCAAATACCGCTTTAGTAAGAACTAAAAGAATTTTCTGTGCTATCTTAATGAATATAGGACTATTCTTGCGCACTCTCACGAATTATGTGGCCTAAAAAATAAAGCCGAACGTTTCTTTGATTATAATTTTGTATTGATCTTGAGATGATGTTGGCACAATGTCCAAATGCATTAGTTGTCAGAATCCGAGCATGAACATTTGTTGGATTATCTAAATTCATAAGAACAATGAAGTCTACACGGTCTTAGAACCAGGACTCCCAGTCTACTGTTAATTACTGTAAATGACTGCGTTTTTTATGTTAGTGAAATTAAGAGTTAAAATAGGCTTAAGGCAAGTAGTGAAATCATTAAGTACATACTCTTACAAGAAACCTTCTACACACATGAAGTGCTCTACAATACAACCATATAAAGCAAGATAAATCCTATCATACAGTTTCTTAAAATCAACTAAAATCTAAACCAAACCTTTTTGTCTGGAGCCTTCCCCATACAATACTCTATAAAAATCAGTCCTTACCTTAAACGTTAACGACTTATACTAAGGAAATAGAAACCTCTGCAAATACCAACTTGCAATCAACGTGTGTTTAAATCAACCCGGTGTAAATTGACCTATATAATGATCAAAACATAATACAATTAAAAGTATTTAGTACTTTACCACCCATTAAGGAAAACAGCTACTTTTGACATAGTCTTGACATTTGTCACATCACCACCTTATTTTGATATCACAATCTAGGAATAATACAATATTAATGAGAATAAAACATATAAGAACGGCTTCATGTATATAAGAATCCTATTTAATGTTAAGATACTCATAAATCAAAACTGAAGCCAGTTTAATACACTTCGTTATTAAATAGGACAATGAGTGTGAAAACAAATAATAAAATCATAACCGTCCATCAATTAATGGAAATTAACTATGAAATATTCTTAGTTTTAGTAATAAGTTGGATAGTACCGAAATCGAGTCTAATCATTAAAAGTGTAATGTTTAATATAAAAGTAGTTGAATGAAACATTGATAAATTACTGAACTTTCTGTGAATAAGGTATGTAGGTTTACAATTAAAAATATACTTAAGCTATCAGTTATAAAGAGAAAAAATTCAAATCCGAACGATTTCCCTGTTAAGTTATAGGTGGCATTTAATAGACAATAATACAATCTATCTCGTTTTTAGCGTAAAACCTAGTCAAGTTAGCTAAATACATAACATGAAAGATTTAAAAGTCAAAAGAATACTTATTTGAAGAAAACAATTCAACATAACACAAGTTAAGATGAGGTATCAGAGGTATCACAACATCAAAAGGATACCTAAAATAAGAATTTTTGAAGTCACTTAATGAGTGTTTGTACTCATTCTTAATTCTTCTTTCTTTTAATCGTAAATAACACTCTGGGAAACAGAATAGTAAAACAATAATCAAGCAGCTTAAAACATTGTAATACTTTCAGTCAGCTAACTGTATTTATTTTCCGTATTTGAGAAGTCGATTTGATAAATGAGTTTGATGAAGTATTATAGCCAAATATAACAAATAGTTTGACGAATATCTTAAAATGTAAAAGTGTCGTTAAACCACATAAACATTGGACAATAATCTTATAGTGTGCAGATGGACATTATTTGTCAAGGATAATCTAATCAAGTATTGTCTAATACTGCAATAAAAAAGTTAAACAAGATTATTAATTCAGCCTAAAAGAGTACCTTACAAGTTTAATGAATCAAAATAAATTATTAATGACTATATCATAGAATCAAATATAAATGTATTAAAAAAAAAAATCTCAACAAACGATGAAGTATGAATACTAAAATCTAAGTTACTTTATTTAATACCAGTTAAACGAACGTCTTCAACCTTTTTAAATTGTGAAATACATAAAAGCTTTCTTAGATATCATATACTGAGTATTTGAACTAAAGCTTATAAGGTTGATTTGATAAAGCTATTAATAAAGCCTTAAGAAAACATGGTGTGTGACCTTTGTGTTCTACCGGCTATAAGTATGCGGCTTTAGCCTGAATGTTTGGATAATGTTTTTGCATATACATCAATCATCTAAAAATAAACCTAATGCAAAAAAAAACTATATAAAATTATCATTATAACAAAATAAACCTATAAAAATAATCAATAGCTTGTTAAAAGTGTAGTATAATTAACTGCATAAAATTTTCCTAGCAACTGATTCTGTTGTTATTGTAGTTTTTTAAAATAATGTGACCGGCCTCTAAGAAAACAGTCTCTTATCTACTTATTAGTAGCTAAGAAACCTGCTCACACTTGACCTTTGTTCTTTACTGAATGGAAGATTTTCCTAGCAATGCGACTGCTCTATGATTGTACTTTACCATTAATTATGACCTGCTTGCAGGAGTGTAATTATTGCTAGCTTAGAAATTTGCGTATGTAGATCAAACCAGCACTCTCTTTTCTACTTATATGGAAGCCGACTAATGTACATGACCTACCTACTTGTAGGTGTTCATTATAAGGTATAAAGTACCTGACCACCCCCTTTTACCAACGCAGGTAAAACATTCGCACACTCTTTCTTATCTCCTTATTAAAAGCTAGAAAATATGCACCCACTTGTTTTTTACACTTTCTCATCTTAATTTACAAGAATCAATAGTCTTGTATGGAACCTTTGAATTGATCTTGCTGTTGCTGTTGTGTAAGGAAATTCTCATCCCTTGCATGTTGTTGTTGTTGTTCATAACAATGAAGGCTTGTGACCTGTATTCAGGTACGCAAGGCAACGCACGTCAAACAGGTGCACACTTGACTCTAACACTTGTCTCCACTAGCACTTCCCCTACTTTTACTAATGCACTTAAACCATGTGCATACTCTCTGTCTTAGCTACAAATACAAATGAAATTTGAAAATATAAATGATAGTTAAGAAATATGCGCACACTTGCTTCTAAAACTTTTTCCTTCTAAAACTTTCTCTCCCTAACACTTTCTATCTAACAATTGCCTATCTAACACTTTCCAATCTTAATATACAAGTATCAATACTCTTGTTTAGAACCTATGTATTGATCTTGCTGCTGCTGCGAAAGAAAATTTCATCCTTTGTTCACATAACACTCACAAATGTTGTTTTTGGTATTGAAGTTGACCATAACAATGCTAGCGGCTCTATGGTTTTACTTGCCTTTGTTTATTATCTGCCTGCAGGAGTGCAAAGCAGCGCCGTGAAACCGGCCCACACTTGACTCCTATCTAATATGTGCGTGCGCACATTAAACAGGCGCAGACATGACGTCTATAACACTTTCTCTCTTTAACACTTTCTCCCTCTAACACTTTCTCCCTCTAACACTTTCAAATCTTTGTCTACAAGTATCAATAGTTAAGAATCTATGTATTGACCTTGCTGCTGCTGCTGCGAAAGAAAACTCTCATACTTTGCTCACTGACCCTTACGATCATGAAATCATGAACGATCATGATCGTTGTTTATGGCTTGCTTGCGGGTGTGTAAAACAACGCACATCAAACAGGCACTCACTAGACTCTATCCTTGTATTCTTTGCTCACTGATTCTTACTATCATAAAAATTCATTTTTTATTGCATGCAGGTGTGCTTTGTAAAGCATATTAACAGGCACACAATTGTCTCTAACAATTCATAGTAAAATAGCCAAAACAGATCCTTTGAGCACCGATTCTCACAAATCCTGGTGTGCTTGTTGCTGCTATTGTTAATAACAATGCGAGATAGGAATGTTTTCTCCTTTGACTATGATGTACTAACCCTCCTTTGACTTTGATGCACTTACAGGTGTCCATCTGAACGCTGTAAGATTTTGATCTAACAAAATTATCAATCCTTTGTTCTCAACCCTCCTTTGACTTTGATGCACTTACAGGTGTCTATCTGAACGCTGTAAGATTTTGATCTGACAAAATTATCAATCCTTTGTTCTCAACCCTCCTTTGACTTTGATGCACTCACAGGTGACCACGCTTGATCTGATGAAATTCTCAATCCTTTGTTATCCACCCTCCTTTGGCTTTGCTACACTTATAGGTGTCCACGCTTGATCTGATGAAATTCTCAATCCTTTGTTCTCCACTCCTGGTATTTTTTAAAAGGGTCAAAAAATCAGCGGGGGGTAATAAAAGGGTAAAAAAAAAATCAGCGGGGGGTAATTAACCTGTCAAAATTAATGGGTTTTTTGATTGGCGTAGAACCGACAATTCCCTACTACTGTGCCATTGATAAAATAAGTGGTTTTGCGGTGTAAATTACTAACTCGTTACCGGATTATCTAAAACAAAAAAATTGACTATAGCATTTTAAAGGTGATGTACTTCTCGAGGTAATCATGCAAGAGTTTTTTTTCTATTTTTTACAGCACTTCGAAGTGAAAAACGCGATTTGTAGTTTAAAAGAAATCGCGCTTAGATTTGTTATTGAAAAATTTCAGTAGATTTTTGAGTTCTGATGTTCACAAACTTCAAACAAAGACGTTTTTGGCGAAAATCGATTTAAAGTTTTTCATACGTGAAAATTCGAAATAAACCATCAATAAAAGAATATTAATTTTTAAACTGTACATAGAGTCATCAATGCCAGCTCCATACAACTGACAACACTGTCACTCAGCATATCCAATGCATCTTTTTGCTCTTGTCTACGTTGAATTCTACCCTCTCTTTTTGTACGCGCAGCTTCTTCGTGTCGCTCGTGGTTATTCGTAGTTCATCAGTTACGTAGTTTCATAGCAGTATCTATGACCAACAGCTCAATAGCTCAGTTGAGTGTTCATCATAATTCTCGTGACTGTATACAGTGGTACCCACTGATAGGTAAACACGCTATTCTGATAATCGGAGTTCAACAACTAAGTTAATGATTAAAGTATATACATGTATGTAACGGTGAATAGACTACACGATTAAGATATGTAAGTAACAAATGATTTACGTACGAATAGTTCATGGTACGTATGTTAATGAATTAAGTAGTGATTCTATATAATGTCATTTCATAAGTGAATACTCAATATATCTTATAGTCTTTATGTGTAGGAGGCTACCGTTGGGCCTAACTTCACACCCCCCCCTTTCTTCGTGAGCGTGACCCTGCCGTCCGGGTGTTTGGTCACGGAGTAAACCGCCTCTCCTACCGCCACCCTGAGCCGGTCCCTCGACGTTCGTCTTCTCCGCGCGCGCAGCTCCCGCGTAATCTCCTCGACGGTCCGCTTGGTCACGATGTTTGTGTCCGGGTGACACGTCCAATTCTCTGGGACTTTGGGTAACGCTCCCATGTCCTCGTCGGGACCTGCCGGGGCAAGGTTCTCTTCCGGCCGTGGGGTAAGGGGCGCTTGGCGTCGCTCGGCTGCGGCGCTACTCGATGGTTTGTCGTCGTCTCCGTCGTCCGTTGCCTCTGACCATAGTCCCGGGGCCCATACTCGGCGTGCGTTTGGTTGTGTTGTTTCCGCTGCTATCTCGTCCAACCCCTCTTCCCATCCAAGGGTGCCTTCTTCCTCGTTTTCTTCGTCGTCGCAGGGGCTTGCCTCTTTCTTGGCTTTGATAAATGTTGTCGTTGTGACGACCGTCTGCATCACGTGGAAATCTCCCAAAGTGTCCGTCACCGTGTCCTCGTGCTCATATTTCGTAATGGCTGGGCCATTTGCGCCCCAAGCCTCTTCCACCTTGGTTAGTTTCTTCCGCCAGTGGGTGCCTTCCTCAAACTTCAAAACTGTTTCTTTGCTCATTTTCTGTTGAGAGAAACATAATTGTTGGTTATTACGAAATAACTATTTAAATTCTGGATGTGTGTTTTTGACAAGTTTTGGGTTAGTATAAGAGTTTTGTTGTGGTTTTTTTTTTCTCTGGTTATGCTTCTCCCCGACTCGTTTTGGCCTCTTCTCCCTCTTGCTGGAAAGGTTTTAGCTGTGCTACGCTTGCAACTCGGCTTTTCCGTTCCCCGTCTTTTGCCAAGCGCACTACATTTGGTGAGACGAACTTCTTCACCCGATATGGTCCCTCGTACTTCGGTGCTAACTTAGCAGCGAACCCGTCGCTGGCTTTCGAAAGTTGGTGCGTCCTTAACAAGACCAGCTCGTTGATCGTCGGTCTCCATTCCCTTCGTCGCAGATTGTAATTTCTCCCTTGATCCGTTGAAGCTCGCTGCTGGTTGCTTCGCGCTATGTCGAACACCTCCTTAAGCCTATTTGCCCCTTGTTCCGGCGTTTGCGGTGTGCTTCCTGTACCTGGCGTTTTCTCCTCGTACAACGTTGGTGGCAAGCGAGGTTCCCTTCCTTGCATCAAGAATGCTGGGGAGAATCCTGTTGAGTCCGCGATGCTCGAGTTGACGGCTAGCGATATTTCAGGTATCAAGCGGTCCCACGAACTTTGATTTCCGGAAATATATCATCGTCTTTACCGTCCTGTTGGTTCTCTCGGTCGGGTTCTCCTGAGGGCAGTATGGGGCGGTGTGTTCCATCTCTACGCCAAGAGAGTTCAAATACGCTTTGAAAATCCGACTTGTGAACTGCACTCCGTTGTCGCAAACAAACCTCTTTGGCACTCAAAACCGGCATAAGATCCGTTCGCGAAAAGCCTTTTGCAACGTGGCCGCTGTTGCTCGTCTCAGGGGAACCAATTCCACCCACTTTGTGAATGCGTCTTGAAATACCAATAACATCGTGTTACCTTGTTTTGATCGCGGTAAGGGGCCCACGAAATCTGCGCACAGTATCGCCATTGGCTCCGCCACCTGACGGGTTAGCATGTGTCCGGCTGGCTTCTTTTGTTCGGTCTTGAACAATTGGCATTTTTCGCAACATTTGACATACCTGGCTGCATCTCTGAACATCCCAGGCCAGTAGTATCGTTGGGACAACCTCATAATCGTCTTGCGGACTCCCTGATGCCCGGCCGTCGGCGCGTCGTGGCATTCCAGTAACACTCGCCTTCTTTGTTCCTCGCTGACGCATAGCTTCCACGGGATGTAGTCCTCGTCATCCGCGCGGTGGCCCAGGTGTCTGTACAACTGTCCGTTTTCTTCCACGTAGTCTGTATACTTAAATGGTTCCTTGGCTATCTTTTCCAGCATCTTTGGAATCCACCCTCCGGGGAACTGTTGAACCACGGCTTGCTGGAGCTGCTCCAACGGGTCTCGTGACAAAGCGTCTGCCACCACGTTGAGCTTGCCTTTCCTGTATTTGACGTCGAACTGGTATTGCTGTAGCTCTAAAGCCCAGCGCGCTATCCTTCCTGTGGGGCTCTCAATGGAATCCAACCATTTTAATGCCATGTGGTCTGTGACCACCTCAAATCGGTATCCTTCCAGGTAGCATTTGAGTTTTCTGATCGCCCACACGATCGCCAAGCACTCCTTTTCTGTAGCCGAATAGTTCGACTCGGCCTTTGACAGCTTCCGGCTGGCGTACGCTATGACCTGCTCCTGCTGATCAATGGTTTGCGTGAGGACTGCTCCGAGGCCGTAGTCGCTCGCGTCCGTCTGCAACGTGAACTTTTCTCCAAACTCCGGACATGCTAGGACAGGCGCGGACGTTAGACACTTCTTGAGGATGTCTAATGCGGCTTGTTGCTCCTCCTTCCACGACCACTTCCGGGACTTCTTCAACAGCTCTGTCATCGGTTGTACCACAGTTGTGAAATTGGGCACGAATCGGCGGTACCACGACGCCATTCCTAGGCATCGTCTAAGCTCTTTCAGGTTTGTGGGTGTCTTAAGGTTTTTCATGGCTTCCACCTTTGAGGGTTCCGTCTGGATTCCTTTCTCGCTCACCAGATGCCCTAGGTATACTAGCTTCTTCTGGAAAAACGAACATTTTTTTTGATTAAGTTTTAGGTTGGCCTCTCTCAGCCGTCGGAATACTTCTCTCAAGTCTGCTATGTGTTGTTCTTTCGTTGCGCTTATCACTATGATGTCGTCTAAGTAGGCGAACGCATTGGGCTCCAACTCCGGGCCTATCACCGTATACAATGCTCTCTGAAAAGTCGCACCGGCGGAATGCAAACCAAATGGCATGACTCGCCATTGAAACAGTCCTCGACCTGGCACTGTGAACGCGGTGTACTCCCTGCTGCTTGCCGCCATCGGAATTTGGCAGTAACCGTGCTTCGAGTCCAGCGTCGAAATGTAACGTGCGTGCCTCAACTTTTCCAGTATGTGATTTATCCTGGGTACGGGGTATGCATCCGGTATAGAGTGTGCGTTGAGCTGCCTGTAGTCCACGCACATCCTCCACTCGTTCGTCTTCTTACGGACGAGCACTATGGGCGCGCTGTGTGGGCTGCGTGACGGCTCGATTGCCCCCGCCTCTATCAGTTCGTTCACCTGTTGGTCGATCACACGTTGCATCGCCGGATTTTTGGGGTAGTACCTCTGCTTTATCGGCTTGTCATCCCTCATGACGATCCGATGCTCGGCTACGTTGGATACACCCTTCGATCCCTCGAAGAGTTGCAACTCTGTCCTTATAAACTCCTGCGTGGCTGGTTCCAAGTCCGCTGGCCACACTGATTCCTGCGCAGCGTCTTCTTCCGATGATGATCATGCTTTGGGGTCTCCTCCTTGCGGCGCCTCGGCTCCTGCACTTTCCACCTGGCCTAGCGATGGCTCCTTGACGGCTGTAACTGCGTCTCGGCCGGCCCCTTGCCTGGCTAGCGTGGTATCCTTGCTGCGATGCGTCCCCAGGACAGTCTCTCGCTTCTTGCCTCCGGTGCCGCGTCACTCTTGCTCCTTCTCCCCCTCTGGCCTTGACTCGGCTCTTTCGATCGCCTCAGCTGGCGCATGGGCGCACTTCAGAATTAGCATCGCCTCATTGCACTGCATAGTCGTCCCCATCTTGCATAGAAAATCCATCCCAAGGATAAGACTGTCTAACATGGATGGCATTACGAGCATGTCCATTGTCACCTCTTTACTAATCAGCTTGACTTTGATTCTTAACAACTTACTAATTGCCACCTTCGATCCGTCTGCTAAGTGAGTATTCGCGGTCGCTGCGAATACTTCTCCCTTTGCCTTTATCTCCTCAAAAAAACTTTGGCTCACGAAACTTCGTGACGCCCCGGTGTCGATCGTCGCCTTCGCCATTCGGTCCCCGACCTTTACCATGGCGATTATGCGACTATTTCCGACTCTAAGAGGACATACTCGCGCCGGCGCCCATCCGATCCCGCTCCGGATGACGCGGCTGCCCGTTTCCCGCTCTCCTACCGCAACATGCCAAATCGCTCACGCCTTGAGCACCACACTGTCTACAGAATACCACCTTGGGATTTGGGCATTCTCTTGCAAAGTGTCCCCCTTGTGAGCAGTTGTACTACACGCGACTCACGACTGCCGACCTAACCTGATCATGCCCCATCATGTTGTTCGAAATTTCATCGCGCCTGGTGGCGGGATGACTACCAGTCTCATTGCGCGTACCTGTGCTGGCGGGTTCCTAAACGGATTAGGCGGCTTGGCGGGTGCGTCCATGCCACCGGACCTACCTTGATACCCAAGAACCCTTGTCTGGTCGTACCCCGTCTCCCCCTGGACATGACCCGGGATGTTCTCGAACTCCGAGGCTAGTCGCGTTAGCTGAGACAGATCTGTAAAATCCCTCCGTCGAATATAAAGGCTGTACTCCCGAGAAAGATTCTCATATACTCTTTTCAGCTCCTGCTCAGGAGTATAACTGGCGTGCTGCATTAATCTCTTCAGGTTGACTAAGTATTCTTTATACCCTTCCCCTACGCGTTGTCGGCGGGCCCTGATTTCGTCCTCTAGCCTGTCAAAGTATTGGGGAGGCAGAAAGAATCCTAAAAATTCCCTTTTGAATGTTCCCCACTTCACGTCCCTTAATCCGCTCGTCGAGAACCAACTACCTGCCATGCCTGTCAAAGCCTCGCTCATCGCTCTCGGTATGCGATTCAGATCTACATCGTACGTTTGGGCGCGTTCTTCCAATGTTTCTATGAACGCAAGTGGGTCCGAATAACCGTCAAACTTAACACCACATTTCCTGACCTGATCAGGGACGACCATGTAATGCCGGTGACTGTTAGCGAGCTCGTACATTTGCCTGTAATCCGCCTGGCCCTCCTGGGTACTAGTCATGGGCGGTCCTACGGGCGGCACTACATGTGCATTCGGGGTCAATCCAGCTATAAATCCGCCAACGGCCGGTGCAAACCGCACGTGGCTGGGTGGTGGTGGCAATTCTCCGAGTGACCCTGATGACGCCAACAAATCGGATTCCGATTTTTGTCTTGGCCGCATCCCCTCACCGATGACATTGGGCGGGGCGGGTGACCCACGGCTCTTGGCGAACTTCCGCTCCCATTCGCCCAACCGGTTCCAGGTTGACGAGCTATGGCCCCCCAATTTTATTATATCACATACCCGTTTCCGTAACTCTTCTACCTTGCCGGCGCTTTCTATGCTGAGCTCCTGAGCGATTCGTTCCAGATCCTCCTTCCGGCAGTAGTACACCCATCCTAGACCCACGCCTGGGTTTTCGCATCCTTTTTCTTCTAAACTCAGGTTGTGCTCCATGGTCGCTGTTCGTGATTTTTTTTTCGATTTGTATGTTTTTTGTTTTAACTGTATTTAATAAAATTTTTTTTTTATTTAATTCAATTAAATTTTTATTTAAGTTATTGAAATTTCGTTTATTTATTAAAATTTTATTTAGTTTTATTTAAATTTTTGTCTATTTAAAATTTTTCCACTCTCGTCCCACTGTACAACGACCAGCCAATACGCCCAATACCAATTCCAATGCTCGGGTATTGGCCGTGTGCTGCACTTTCACAGTCAGCGTTCGCGCTGCTCCGCTGTGATCACTTTTCACAACCGACACTGTTTCCCGCGATTTTAGCCGTTTTCGAGCCGAACGCTCACGTCTGTCTTTTCGCTATTCCCGTTCGCTTAGTTGGTGCGTCTTCTTTCACCGCCGGCTTCGCTGCCCGGCCCTCTTGCTGCGCTGCTTGCATTGCTTAGCCTATTCTTATTCTCTTTCCTTATTCTAAGAGTACATTGTAATTCATTTGTGTTTATCTATTGTTGATTATTACTTAATCACTTATTTACTAATTGTATAACTTGTTGGTTTGTCTTAAGTATTTCGTTCATTTCATTTGTTTTTTCTCTTCTTAAGTCATATTATTTGCCTTATGTCTATTAATTTGTTGTCTTCATGACTCTTTCTTTGTCTTATATCGATATATTGTTTGTATTCATAAATCTTCTTCTCTGTCTTATATCTATTAATTGTTTGTCTTCATAAGTCTTATTCTATATGTATGTATAGTATGTATGTATATATATGTATGTGAGGGAGGTTCACGCTGGACCTACTTCACAAGTTGATTGAGACTCTCGATGTTATTTTCGTGAAACCTCCAAGACACCGCTGTAAAAGTTCGTCTCTGCTCAAATCTTCATAGATTGGCTTTATGGCTGTTGTAACATCAGTAGGAAGAGCATTGTAGCTGTGTTTGAACGAATGCAGGATATTTGCAGCTGCCGCTTTTTGCCATTCACACCAAAAGTCCTCACCGCTCAGGCATTTGTCGTGCTGTGGTTTTTCGTCTGTCGAGCAGTAGTATATAATCTATAATCCTGTAATGTTTCTCCAAATCTTGCTCTACTTGATCAGAAGTACTAAGTTTTATTGATGTGTTAACATCTATAGCCACGGGTACACGTTTCTTCTATTTGATAATACATGCAAACAATACAGCGTGCAGCTCTGCTAAAAGGGCAAATTCTGCGTGCCGAACTGTAACGGGCTCGAACTACGAACAAATTTAGCGTGCACTCGTGGTTCGACGGCAAAATTTCATATACATATTCATCTGAGTATGATTGTATTGGTGTAGCGGCAGAGAATAACTGTAAAATACAAAGCCTTGCTAACGATGTGTCCAAGTTTGTAGGGTAGTATAACTTAATATGAACTTTGTGCAATTGAAAAGCAAAACTTGAGATTCTTTAATATAATTTCAATTTTACATGTTTGTTTATATTCTAGCATTGTTTATTGTTTATATTCTAGCATAAACAATATATATATTAAAATCAAATATTAGAGTTTTTATTGACAATTATTGAATATTGGTTCAAGGGGTATTTACTCTTTGTGCAGCTTGTGCGTCTCAGCTACGACAAGCCAGCACGTTGTTGTTTTGTTCAGTTTCCCTTTGCGTTCAGCGGCCCGTCGATTAAAGGAGAGGCAGCGGGTCAGCGGACAGCAAGAACAGTAAAAAGTTGTTGGTACATATTGTAGGAAAGTGCGTTTGAAACATATATGACCTATGCAAAAATACCCTTTGTACCAATATTAAATAATTTTCAATGAACACTCTAACACTTACATAATTATATGCAAGTTCTTTTATTGTATATGAATACCAAACCTTATTGCTGGAATATAAATAAACATGTAGAATAGAAATAATATTAAAGCTCTCACGTTAAGCTGTAGAATTGCACAAAGTTCATATATGTAAGTCGATCCCGACCTTCCATAGTAGAAAGCAGCGGGTATATTCCAATAAGACCCCTTTTACACGATGAACTTTTTGCTTCTGCTGCATTCGTTTGTTGGCAAGGGGGGTAGTGGTGAAACAGCTGCAAGCAATGCTTCATGACATTGGTAGCAATGATTCAATTTTCTCATTTTGCTTTGCCCTATTCCGATTACATGTAAACACAGAGTTGCACAGTGTTTGATGTGAATAATAAAATTATCGATACGAAATATCGCACATGCAACTATTGCCGCAATTAGTAAATACGTTGTTCATTATTGTGGTTTAAAATTATTAATTAAAATGTTTTTGACAAGAGAGTTGATTGAACTGCTGTTAAGTCAATATGAGCAGCACGAACATTTATATAATGTTCGGAGCGATATTTATAAGGACAGGGTAAAGCGCTCTCTCAATCAATAATAACAAATAAAACAATCGATGGCAACGATTAATGCTTATCGACCATAAATTTAAACCAGAGTTGCATTTACACAGATCACTGCATAAAAAGCCTCATGAAATAAAAATTATACTTATAAAAGGGAACTAAATTCAATATACTATTCTTTTCTTTTTTATGCTAATATAAAGCAACCAAACAGGTACAAGCAGCTGTTAACATACTTTCGTCTTTCGTTGGTGTCGGTTGTGTTTTTGAGCGCTCTCAATAAGTTATTGTTTTCTTGTGTTTGTGCACTTAGTGTTACTTGGTTTTATTTGGTAAACGATTCTAGCAGTGATCGCAAATATACGTTGTATATATTTACGTGTGCTTAATAATAGTTGCGGACTTAAATTACATTTGAAGTCGCAGCAGAACCAACGCTGCATTTGCTTTAAAAAAACATATGTACATACATACGTATATTTGCATTTGCTTATTCTGTGCTTGTTCTGTGTTTTCTTTCATCCAATAACAACAAACAGCTTGTCTTATTTTCTTGCTCTTGCACTCCAGCATCAGTCCTCTCACGCTAACGTCCGCTCTTATCCAAAGTACTTGTAGTTGTATCTGCCAACGCACTCAAGCTCTCTCCCTCTCTTGCTATTTACCGTTTGATCGTGCTCATTGCATCAGCGCCTTCACACTTACTTTCGTGAACCCTACATCTTTTTGATAAAGCATATTACTTGTTTTTTTTTTATTAATATTTTTATTTATTCAAATTAAATTCAATATGCTAGTTTGTTGCAGCAACAACTGCAAATTGGTTGGATCATCCAACCAAGACTTTATTCTGTGCAGATTGTTTGACAATGTGATACACATGAAGTGTGTCGGCTTTACGGCCAAAATACGGGACTGCTTACTTGCAGATATAGGCTTTAAATGGTTTTGTCAGTCCTGTAATGAGGTTGAAAAGGAGTCGACTCAATTTATGAGACAGACATATGCAGGTTTTAATACAATGCATACTGCATTTAATAACCTGCATACTTCCTTTAAAGAGTTGCAGTCGAGCTTCAAAAAAGGCAAGTTGTTGAGTAATTTGCCGAAGCGTAAAAAGACTTCAGGGCCTAATCCGCTCACTGTTCCTCCGGTCTTGGTCACCACTCCCCTTTTGGTACCTATCGCTAATCCCCCAACGGGTTCAATTGCTAGCCCGTTAATGCATTTTAATTCGCCGGCAAGAAATCCAAACCATAACCCTTCCCCGATTTTAACACCAAATCTTTCTCTTCCAACAGCTTGTGTGCCTATTCAGCCTACTGAAGGTACACCGGGGGCTCACAAGCCTCTTGTTGTTGTGCCTTTGAAAAAATTTATTTTCGTGTCTAGGCTAGCATCCGACACTTCGTTGGATGATGTTGGTGCCTACATTAAAAGTAAAATAGACTCTCCATTTATAACTGTTGAAAAGTTCAAGTTTAAACAAGCCCGAACCATATCTTCTTTCAAATTGAGTGTTCCGCCCGAACTTTTCTCGACAATTTGTTCTGGAAAGTTTTGGCCACCGCAGCTCATTGTAAAGGAGTATGTGAATAGGCATAAAATTAATAATAACGATAGTAGGTTCAGTAGTGCACCAACTGTTAGCCACCCTATTGCCTCAACTTCGGCGGCAAAAACCTAACAAAAGTAGTTAGCTTGGCCTATCAAAATGTTCGAGGCCTTAACTCTAAACTTTCTAAACTCTATGTAAACAGCTTATCCTTTGATTCTCAGATAGTTGCACTGACAGAAACCTGGTTAAAACCTGATATATCTGATTATTCCGTTTTGCCTATGAAGTATAACCTTTACAGATGCGATCTCACCTCCCGCAAGGGGGGCGGTGTTCTCATTGCTGTTGATTCCTGTATTTCCTCTGAACAGATTCAATCGCACGATCATCCGGATATTGAGTTCATATGTGTTAAAATATTATTTAGCGGCCGCTCTCTTTATATTACTTGTTCATATATTCCTCCCAATTCTGATATTAACATTTACAAATCCCATCTGAATGCCCTGCAGCTTGTGTCGTCGTTGTTGACGGATATGGATCAACTTATAGTGGTTGGTGATTTTAATTTGCCACATGTGTTATGGTCTGTGAATGACACATTTTCGGCGCAATTACCGGCCACTTCTGATGATTTTATCGATGGCCTTTTAGAGTTAGGTCTATCACAAGTTAACAGGGTGCATAACAGTAGTAATAAAATGCTAGATTTAATATTTGTTTCTGACTCTGATTGTAGTAATGTTAGTAGAGTACACCCTTTAGTGCTTCCCGAAGATACCTACCATCCAACTTTAGAACTTTCATTTGAACTTTTTAACCTTAGCTCAACATCTAACAATTGTTTAAAGACCAGATGTTTTCGTAAAACTAACTTTACTAAATTGAATGACCTTCTTCAGCATACTAATTGGTCTCAACTTTATTCTTGTACTGATATAGAAACTGCTTTTGCCATTTTTTACAGGACTTTGAATTCATATTTGGATATATGTGTTCCCGTCACTGTTCCTTTAAGTGAAAATAAACCACCTTGGTTTACGAGGGAACTATCAAAATTAAAAAACGTGAAAACAAGATCCTATAAAAAATTTAAAAGATCTGGAAATACTTTAGATTTATCCTTGTATATAATTGCAAAGTCAAATTTTATTTCTGTAAACACTATTTGTTATAACAATTATCTCAATCGTTGCAGATCAAACTTTTCCCGCGATCCGAAACAGTTTTTTAAATTTGTTAACTCTAAACGTAAATCTTCTTGCTTGCCTTCCTCGGTTTACCTTGATAATACAAAAGCAAATACCGATCAGGCAGTGGCCGATCTCTTTGCTGAGTATTTTCAATCTGTATACTCATCGAGTTCATATAGTTGCACTAATTCCTATCCTTTTCAAGTTCAAGCTTCAAACTGCATTTATGTCCCAGTTATAACTGAGTGTACGCTGCTAGGCGACCTCAACACTATCAAACCCGGCTTCTTGCCTGGTCCTGATGGAGTGCCAGGTTGTATACTTAGATATTGTGCGGACTCACTTTGTAAACCCTTACACAAATTATTAAACTTGTCAGTTGACTCAGCTGTGTTTGCTGGTATATGGAAGGAATCTTTTATTATTCCACTCCATAAAAATTCTTCTAAGTCCAACGTTAAAAACTATAGGGGAATATCTAAGCTGTCTGCCATTCCGAAAGTCTTTGAAAAAATTATTTGCACCCAATTGCAGCACTTATGTACTTCAATTTTATCCCCTTATCAACACGGTTTTGTTAGGCGAAGATCTACTACCACTAACCTTCTTGAGTTTACCTCACTAGTTATCAAAGGGTTTCAGGACAAAATGCAAACTGACGTCGTTTACACAGATTTTAGTAAGGCATTTGATTCTGTTTGTCATTCTTTGCTGCTCTAAAAATTAAATATTATTGGATTTCCAGCAAAACTCCTGTCGTGGCTTTCTGAGTACTTGAGTGGCCGAACACAAAAAGTGGTTTTTAAATCTTCTGTATCCAAATCTATTTTTGTTACCTCTGGTGTTCCTCAGGGGAGTCACATGGGACCATTGCTATTTAATCTATTTATTAACGATCTTCCTGCTGTTATTACTAACTCTCGTGTTTTTATGTTTTCTGATGATGTAAAGCTATGTTTCACCTATAATGATGATTCTCTATGTAACTTACTACAGTCGGACTTGGGTGCACTGTCGGCTTGGTGCCGTTATAACTTACTTAATTTAAATTGTTCAAAATGTAAAATCATGACTTTTTGTAGAGGTTCCCCTCATACTGCTCACTACGTGCTTGATGCTTCACCACTTGTCCGCGTTTTTGAAATTAAAGATTTAGGCATCATTCTTGATAGCAAATTAAAATTTGATTCTCACATATCGTCGATGGTCAATAAGGCCATAAATGTTCTTGGCTTCATCAAGCGGTGGTCAAAAGAGTTTGATGATCCCTACACCACTAAAACGCTATATACATCATTGGTACGCCCCATCCTGGAGTATGGATCTTGTGTGTGGTCCCCGCAATACGGGATTCACCAGGATAGAATTGAATCTGTGCAGAGGAAATTTCTTCTGTTTGCGCTCAGATGTTTTAACTGGGTTCCTGGAATAGACCTACCACCCTATTCAAGTAGACTTCTTTTAATTAATCTTCCTTCCTTGTTGAACCGTAGAATTATGCATGGTGTAGTATTTGTCACTAATCTACTTAATGGTGATATCGACTCATCAGTTCTTCTAAGTCGAATAAAATTAAATGTTCCCATTAGATCCACACGTTACTTTTTACCCCTCAGCCTCGATCGTTGCTCGAGCAACTATTTAATTCATGAACCATTTCGTGTATTATGTTCTGACTATAACAAACTTTATTCTCTTGTCTCTCTGGAGACCTCGACTCCAGTACTAAAACGATCTATCCTTTCTGCCTTATCTAATCGTAACCACTAATCACTAATCTTCCACTGGTCTGATTGGGTTTTTCTGGGTTTTTCCCAATCCACGCAACAAATGTTGGACCAGTTATATTTATTTGGAATTTCCCAGAGCTTTAACGTTAACTTTTTAAATTTTTTATCTTAATTTTGAACTTTATTTCAGATATTATAATTATTTATTTTATATTATATTATTTTAATATAATAATTATAGTTAATTTTGATTTGTCAGCTGCTCATAGCCGACATTAAATGAATAAATAAATAAATAACACATCGCTCGTGAGTTCTAACACTCATTAGTTTTATTTTTTTTTTTATGTGACGCGCTGGACGCTTCGGCACTATCATTTTTACGTTTTGGGAAAGATTTTTTTCTTGGTCGACCCAAAATTTTGCCACTTTCCTTGCGATCTTGCCGGGTTACTTTTTTGGCATTTTGCAAATAAATGAATTAATCACAAACAACACTAACCGAGTGAAAATACAACTATAAAAGAACGAACAGAAACGAAAATTTGAGAAAATTGTAGCTCTGTTACAGTACACAACCGTTCAGCAGGAAGTGTGCCTCTAAACTAAATTATATTCGATGTACCTGAAAATATAAAATATGCACAAGGTCAGTTTGTATCTTTTGAAAGACACATAGACGGAGAAAGGGAAAGGGATAACAAAAGAAATTGCAGCTGCTAATAGGGGTATCGGGCGTCTACCGGGCAGGTATAAAAATCAGATAGCACGGCCGGTCGTTTGAAACGCTGTAATTTAAATTTGGACATCATATTCTCGACATATTATTCATTCAGAAAAAAAAAGAAAAAAAAAATGAAAAAAAAAATAATTTTAAAACCCTTTCCCGCCCTTAAGATTTATTATTATCATTAGATTTAGATCACAATATGTAATATTATAACTAAATAAAGAGTTTAGAGTGCTAGCAGCTTAGGCCTACGACTCTACTGTTCATTATTGAAAAGTGCTTCTAGAGGATGTTGTGGTATTTACAAAGAGTAAGATATTTATATATAGTGTTTATATTTACAATGGATGGTGTGGCAAGTAAAGAGGAGGGCTTTATATTAGTAGAGAAGAGGGAGGCTCTAATCCTCGCTAGATTCTGGCATTCGTCGAGTATGTGGTCCACTGTGGTCACGGAGCCGCAACTACATGGTGGTTTTTGTTTATTACACAGAAGGTGTTCGTGTGTTACTTGTGTATGTCCAATGCGAAGGCGAATGAATAAGGAGATTTTGTGATTTTCTATGTTCGGTGGAAAGCTTGGTGCGGTTCCGTTTGGATTGAAATTTGTATAGCGATGTGTGACTGCCACAGTCGTTGACTAGATCTTCTTTGTTTAAGTTTGACAGGATTCTCCGAAGGTCCTTGCCATGGGGCAAGGGGTAAATTAGCGGAGTCCTGGTGGCATAGCTTGCGGCTTTATCCGCTAGTTCGTTGCCGGTTATACCTTGATGGCTGGGAACCCAAAGGAATGAGATCTTACGAGGGTGTCGGGTGCAAATGTTTCGGATTTCGGAGATGACATTGTTATGACAGTTAGTATTTTTTACTTCTTCCAGGGTTGATAGGCTGTCGGTGCATATAGTGCACTTTCCTCTGTTGTCTTGCGCGATTTGGCATGCTTTTAGAACGCACATCGCTTCTGCTGTAAAGACGGAGCAATAATCCGAAAGGACACCCGCGGAGAGGATGTTATCATTATTGTTGACCACGGCGGAACCGACGCAGTTGTTGTTTTTTGAAGCGTCCGTATAAAGAAATTTGCAATTTTTGAGCTTCGTTGCTTCTTCTGCAAAAAGTTGTTTAAAGGTGTCAGTGTTGGTTGTTTGCTTTTTGTACTCGTGGAGGTTGAGATTAAAGCAGAGTTCTTGTAACAGCCATGGCGGACAAGAAAGGTTTCGAGTGATGCGAGCCTGTATTGAAATGATTAGATATTTCCATAGCGTCGCGCATCGTCTAGTGGTTGATAAAATCCTGTACTTTCTCTTGGCGGTCAATGCTTTGGTGAAGATGTGATTTACCTTAGAATTGGATACATTGCAGAGTTTGTGAATAAGTTTTTTTGTTGATGCCAGGAGCCTTTGCCTAACCGAGGGGAGTCCAGCCTCCGTCAAGACGCATTTGGTAGGTGACGTCGGAAACGCATGAATACAGCGATGAACAGCAAGGTTGTATGGTGCCTGGATGTTTGTATGAGGAAATGAAAATTTGGAGCTTAGAAACTTTATAATTTGAACTCTAGACTCTAGACTTTTTTTTAAATTGTGTACAGTGTTGCTTAAAGTTATACATTTTGTCAAAAGTTATGCCTAAAATTTTTAATGAGTCTACGTTATTTATACAAGTTTTGTTTAATATAAGTTTAAATGGTGAACAATTTTTTTTTTTTGCAAATGTGTAAGACTTTGCATTTGCTTAACTCTAGTGATGCACCCGACATGGCTCCCCAGTCTTTTATATCATCTACAATTTTTTAAAAGTATTCTGAACTGTTTTTTGATTTTTTAATTTTTGTTTAAATAATTGCATCGTCTGCGTAGAGAGACAGTTGGATGTTTTTGTGTCTTAGAATGATTTCATTAAGTTTATTAAAGGCTATTGTGAACAGAACTACTGATAGGGGGGAGCCTTGTGGGATGCCATTAGAAAGGGGGTATGTTTTAAAGAAAACATTATTAACTCGAACTCGAAAAGATCGGCGAGTCATGAAGACTTTTACAGCGTGAAAAATCTTCAGACCCACCCTACAGAGCTCAAGTTGTTTGAGAACGGTGTGTACCCCCACGCGATCGAAGGCCCTTTCAAAATCTGTCCCCAAAATTGAGACATGATTTTTTTGTGAAAAAGCATCCGACACGAAATGTTCCATTTGCAATAGTGCGTCCATCGTGCTGTGTTGTTCTTTAAATGCCACTTGGTTAGTCGAGACTAATTTGTGTCGAGCAATGTACCATGAAAGTCGGCGGGCTATGATTTTCTCGAATAGTTTGCTCAGACAGGAGAGTAGTGAAATGGGTCAGAAGCTATTTATGTCGTGTTCTGGTTTTGATGGTTTCGGTATGGGAACCACGATTGCAGATGACCATGTGTGGGGGTATTGACCGTTCTGTAAAATTAAATTATAAATCTTTAAAAACCTGAGCTTGGCGGCTGGGTTGAATTGTTTAATTATTGGGTAAGATATTCTATCAAAAAAGGGGTGTCTTAATTTGGCTGGTGCGTGCAAGTAATTCTGCAGCAGCAAATCTTTGGCTTGGCGGTATGTACGCGTTAATTATTGTTATTTTTGTGCCTAATTTTAGTAGTAAAGCGTCACAAAGAATTGGAGAGTTTAGTTTAATATATTCATGTGGGATGTGGCGTTTGATTAAAAAGCCAATTCCTTGTTTAGCTGTTGTGTTATTTGAAAGATTTTTAAAGTATCCGTTGTAAGAGTTGGGGAAGATTATATTTTTGGAGTGATATGGCAAGTGGGTTTCTTGTATACATATAACATCCGGATTTATGTCGTTTATAAGAGTAGTTAGTTCATGGTAATTATTTCGATATTCATTCAAATTCCATTGAACTATTTTAATAGACATTGGAAAAGAAGAGAAAAAATGATATATGTATACACGAGAAGAGCACAGAAGAGACTGATTACGAATCAGCAACTTCCATTTCATCTTCTGAGTCGCTTGAGCTTGAAGTTAGTTTTTGCAAGTAGTTGGTAGAAGATAAGAGAGTAGTTTGATGAGAGAGGTTTGGCTTAATTTTGTTTTGAGTGGTGTTTGCTTTTGATTTATTTTCGTTGTTATCCAGAGATAACGGTTTTGAGTATGATGTTGTGGTGTTGAGGGGTTTTGGTGGGGCGAGGAAAGTAGATTGATGTGATAAGGCGCTGTTTGTTTTGGTGATGCTTACGGCATTAGAGCCGTTATTTTTTGGTTCTGTTTTTTCCATGGGTGTTTGAGAGACAGAGTTAGCAGTAGCCGTGGAATAACTAAGAGCAGATGTTGATGGTAACTGTGATAGTTGTTTTTGTAGTGTGCGGGCTTCGCGCATGCTGCATTTGTTTCTTGTTTTGATTTTTATTACTTCTTTTTGCTCTTGATATTTTTTACATGAAGGTGAAGAGGCCGCATGTTCTTCTTGACAGTTGGCACATTGTGTTCGAGTACAGTTTAAAGGGGAATGGGGGGGTAGATTGCAATTTTGACAGGCTGGGGGGCTCTTGCAATACTTAGCCTTATGGCCTAGTACTTGGAAGGTCTTGCACCGCATTGGGTTAGGGATGTATTCCCTAACTCTTACGTTGTTCCATGTTATATTTATTTTGCTAGGGAGCGTGTATAGGTCGAAAGTTACAAGAATAACCACTGATGGCTTGGCGACACCGTCGATCATTTTGTTAAATTTGTAAATAGACGTGACGTGTTGTGATTTAAGTTCATCAATAATTTCCTCATCGGGTACATTATTGAGATATGGTGCATAAATGGTACCTTTGACGTAGTTGAGAGACTCATGGAGGTTGCAAGTGATTTCACAGATGCTAGTTAGTTCTTTTGCTTTTAAAAATTTTACTACTATATCGTTGATCTTTACTAAGATGAGTAGACTACCATCGCGGAGTGTTGAAATAGATAGAATCTCTTTGCTAATGAGGTTGATTGCTCTATGTACGGCGAAGCAGGAGTATTCAGTTAATGGTTTTTTTTTTTCATTTTTGGCGGACAGCGTAATGTATTTTGGGTTCTGGGCGGCGACTTCAGCGAGTTCTGGGAAATCAAGTGGGATTTTCTGATATTGTCTTTTTTTTTGGGTTTGGGCTATCACTCAAAAGGAAAAACTGGTTTTCCCTGATATTTGGGGGCCTTGTGGCCATGGTTGCGTTTTTTTTTTGTGTTTTTTTCTTCCTATGCAAACGAAATGTCACCACGTGCGCGAGAAAGAAGTGTGGGAGATTAACCGATTAAAGAGAGAAGGCTACTTAGACTTGACGAGCTTATCAGCTTATCAGTTAGTCGGCGACTGTACTTAAGATTTATCCTTGTATATAATACCAAAGTCAAATTTTATTTATGTTAACACTTCTTGTTATAATAATTATCTCAATCGTTGCAAATTAGACTATTCCCGTAATTCAAAGCAGTTTTATAAATTTGATAGCTCAAAACGTAAATTTTCTTGCTTGCCATCCTCGGTTTACTTTGATAATACAAAAGCAAGTACCGATCAAGCAGTGGCTGATCTATTTGCTGAGTATTTTCAATCAGTATATTCATTGATTTTATATAGTATAGGATAATTCCTATCCTTTTCGTGTTCAAACGTCAAATTGCATATATGTCCCTGTTATTAATAAGTGTACGCTGCTAAGTGTCCTTAACTCTATTTAACCCGGCTACTTATCTGGTCCCGATGGAGTGCCAGGTTGTAAGTTTAAATAATGTGCAGATTCACTTTGTAAACCCTTACATAAATTATTTAACGCGTCGGTTGACTCAGCTTTGTTTCCTGGGATATGGAAGGAATCTTTTATTAATTCACTCCAACGTTAAAAACTATGTGGTATAATGCAATTGCAGCACATGTGTAGTTCAATTTCATCCCCTTATCAACACGGTTTTGTTACCACCAACCTCCTTGAATTCACCTCCCTTGTTATCACAGGGTTTCAGGGTAAAATGCGAACTGACGTCGTTTATACAGATTTTAGTAAGGCATTTGATTCTGTTAGTCATTCTTTGTTGCTCGAAAATTTAAATATTATTGGATTTCCAGGGAAACTCTTGTCGTGGCTGTCTGAGGCCGAACACAAAAAGTGGTTTTTAAATCTTCTGTATCCAAATCTATTTTTGTAACCTCTGGTGTTCCCCAGGGGAGTCACCTGTGACCATTGCTATTTTGATACCCTGAACCCATAAAATGGGTAAATCAGGATATAATGGTTTTGTGCAAAAGTATGTAACAGGCAGAAGGAAGCATCTCCGACACCATAAAGTATATATATTCTTGATCAGTATCAATAGCCGAGTCGATATGGCCATGTCCGTCTGTTTGTCCGTCTGTCTGTCTGTCTGTCCGTCTGTCCGTCTGTATGAACGCGTAGATCTCAGAGACTACAAGAGCTAGAGGCTTCAGATTTTTAATATATGTTTTCCTGTACCATAAGCAGAACAAGTTTGCTTCAAATTATCGATAACTACTCTGGTTTTCGATATACACATGAAATCAATAACAAAAAAATATCGAATTTGGAATATGTAAAAATGGGGTTGGTGTAATTGGTAATGATAGAACTTTTCTCAAAATTCGTCCAAATCGGTTAAGAAACACCAGAGATATCGTAAAGTTAAGTCAGTTATGAGTTTTGTTTAAAGCATAGCTCGCAAATAACAGTTGAGCGTTTTGCGTAGTCTTCAAATAAGTCTTTTTAATGAGTATTTGTGAAAAATACTCGCGAGCAACGGCGTCATCGGCTGTTCGCTTAGCTCGCTCGCGCACCGCTAACATTTTTTTTTTCTTTTCTCTTTTGTTACACTTAGAGCGCGAGTATTTGCTTGAGTGAAATGAAGCAAAACGTCTTAACTGCTAAATAGTATGTATCAAGTGTTGCATTTGCGAAATATTTTAATTGCGTTGGTGAATTGAGTGCGTACGGTGAAAATTAAACTTTATGCAAAATGGACAGAAGGTTAAATAAAAAAGTGCACAAATTCTTTAAATTTAATCCACACGAAATCAAATCAACATGTAATGTTTGCGGAATGCATTCTTAGCCCTCCACTTCGTATTAAATGAACGTCGAAGTTCATTAAGCGAACAACATTTAAATTCATTGCTAGTAATTAAGCTTATAATAAGTAAAAATTAAATAAACATTCATCATAAAAATATTCACTTTTCTGTCAATAAGTTATTTTAATGTAAAGAGTGCTTGCAAGAGTTTTTGCAGTAACTTATTCTGTCATTTACTCACTTACTGAGTCTCTACTAGCGAACGACAATTTTATTCACGCAAAAAACTCACCAACAACACACAAGGGAAAACCGATGCAAAATAGACTCTTGCTCAGAGTGAGAGTGAATTTTTTGAGCATTTTCGCTTCTGCACTGTTATTGAGCGTAAAGAAAAAAAGCTCAACTGTTATTTGCGAGCTATGGTTTAAAGTGATCATTATTTGAAGCATACTTTTAGGACGCAAGGACTGCAACTGGGTTCAGGGTAGACTAGAGCCTTCTTACTTGTTTCTCTTTTTTAACGATCTTACAGCTGTAATTACTCACTCTCGTGTTTATATTTTTGCTGATGATGTGAAGCTATGTTTCACCTATAATGATGTTTCACTGTGTAACTAACTACAGCCAGGATTTGGGTGCACTTTCGGCCTGGTGCCGCTATAACTTATTAAATTTAGATTGTTCAAAATGTAAAGCCATGTTTTTTTGTAGAGGTATCCCTCATACTGCCAACTACTGGCTTAATGCTTCACCACCTGTCCGCGTTTTTGAAATTAAAGGTTAAGGAATCACTCTTGATAGCAAATTAAAATTTGATTCTCACATATCGTCGATGGTCAATAAGGCCATAAATGTTCTTGGCTTCATCAAGCGGTGGTCAAAAAAGCTCAACTGTTATTTGCGAGCTATGGTTTAAAGTGATCATTATTTGAAGCATACTTTTAGGACGCAAGGACTGCAACTGGGTTCAGGGTAGACTAGAGCCTTCTTACTTGTTTCTCTTTTTTAACGATCTTACAGCTGTAATTACTCACTCTCGTGTTTATATTTTTGCTGATGATGTGAAGCTATGTTTCACCTATAATGATGTTTCACTGTGTAACTAACTACAGCCAGGATTTGGGTGCACTTTCGGCCTGGTGCCGCTATAACTTATTAAATTTAGATTGTTCAAAATGTAAAGCCATGTTTTTTTGTAGAGGTATCCCTCATACTGCCAACTACTGGCTTAATGCTTCACCACCTGTCCGCGTTTTTGAAATTAAAGGTTAAGGAATCACTCTTGATAGCAAATTAAAATTTGATTCTCACATATCGTCGATGGTCAATAAGGCCATAAATGTTCTTGGCTTCATCAAGCGGTGGTCAAAAGAGTTTGATGATCCCTACACCACTAAAACGCTATATACATCATTGGTACGCCCCATCCTGGAGTATGGATCTTGTGTGTGGTCCCCGCAGTACGGGCTTCACCAGGATAGAATTGAATCTGTGCAGAGGAAATTTCTTCTGTTTGCGCTCAGATGTTTTAACTGGGTTCCTGGATAAGACCTACCCCCATATTCAAGTAAACTTCTTTTAATTAATCTTCCTTCCCTTTTGAACCGTAGAATGGTGTTCCAATGTTCCAATTAGATCTCTTCGTAATTTTTTACCCCTTTAGGCTGGTTCGCACTTTGGTAAGTAGTAAGTAGCGAGTCGAGTAGACAGTGTCCGAACAGCAAAATTTTAGGCAAGTAATTTAGTCAGCTCACTCGCTACTCGACTAAAAACAGAATAGAATCTACCCTATTTTTTTGTGCGAGTAGCGCGGCAGAGCTACTGTCTTCTGGCCACTCAGCAAGTCAGAACGTTTTGAAACAGTACAGTTCATTATTTCCAAGCTGTTGTGGAGTAAACATGTCTCTTCGGTAGGATGATTTTTTTGCGCTGCACACTCGTCTCGCTGCCGACCGCACACTTCTAATGCACTGTACTAATCAGTTAATTTTATAAGTGCGAACAGTTTTTGGCGGTAGCTACTTACCGAGCTACTGTCTACTCGACTCGCTACTTACTACTTACCACAGTGCGAACCAGCCTTTAGCACGATCGTTGCTCAAGCAACTATTTAATTCATGAACCATTTCGTGTTTTATGTTCTGACTATAAAAAGCTTTATTCTGTGAAGACCTCAATTTCAGTACTTTAATAATCGATCGTTTTTTCTTTAGCTAATCGTAACCACTTATCACTTACCGCTGGTCTGTTGGGTTTTTAAGGGTTTTTCCCAATCCACGCAACAAATGTTGGACCACTAATTTTCCTATTGAACTTCCCAGAGCTTAAACGTTTACTGTTTAATATTTTTACCTTAATTAACTTTCAGATTTACTAATAGTTTTTTATTGTTTTGCTTTTAATTTTATTATTATTAATATTTTATTTTTGCATTAATTTTCATTCTATGTCAGCTGCTCATAGCAGACAATAAATAAATAAATTAAATACATACAAATAATACAAAAACAGCTGTCAGCTAACACTTAAAACAGGATGCCGAATGAATTGGATTTGTAGTGGAATTACCTAAATTCCCGATTTGCTGTGAGAGACGGATGCAGCCTAATGGAATCGGGGTGTTGAGCCACAGACAGTCTAATTTATAGACTGTAAATTGCTAATAATACATATAGCCATTTAAATTCATGAATTAATTTTAAGGTAAAGAGTATATTGGGTTTTGTGCAATGTCCGTCATGGTGTCTGTCCGTCGGTCTGTCCGTTTGTTCGCAACTTTTTTCCACACCCTTCAAGTAAGAGACTTGAAACTTGCAAATGTCTTTATCTAAAGCATAGTAAATTAAGTTGTCAAGATTGTCATGAACCCCCAAAATATCGCATCCAAATTTTTGAAGCCACGCCCACCCACTCCGGAACCGGCCCCCACAGTTTAAATACAGAAACACCTGTATCTTCCAGTTTTTGAGCTAGAGCCACCAAATTTGGTGCCAAGATAGGTGTGCCACATCCATCCATACTGCCCTCGCCGCCCCAACGCTTTGCTAAAAACAGTAATACGTGTATCTTCCAAAGTGTTTGAGCTAAACTCACCAAATTTTGTAGGAAGATAATGGTAATGACCCCCAAAAGCATTGCATCAAAAATTTGGCCACGCCCCCCTCTATCCGTTCCCCATTATTATTGTAATTTTGTGTGAATGTGTGCTCACATGGATGAACTAGAACCAGCCTTAATTTGTATTATATGATATGGTTGATGCGGTCCAAGTTGGACGGGTAGTATAACTTAATATGAGTTTTGTGCAATTGATAAGAAAAACTTGAGATTCTTTATTACTATTTCTGTTTTATATGTTTGTTTGTGTTTTGGCATTGAGGGAGGGCTAACATAATATTGAATATTGGCTCAAGGGTTATTTATACCCTGAACCCATAAAATGGGAAAATCAGGGTATAATGGTTTTGGGCAAAAGTATGTAACAGGCAGAAGGAAGCATCTCCGACACCATAAAGTATATATATTCGTGATCAGTATCAATAGCCGAGTCGATATGGCCATGTTCGTCTGTCCGTCCGTCTGTCCGTCTGTATGAACGCGTAGATCTCAGAGACTACAAGAGCTAGAGACTTCAGATTTTGAATATAAGTTCTCATATACCATGAGCGGAACAAGTTTTTTTCAAATTATCGATAACTATTCTGGTTTTCGATATACACATGGAATTGATTACCGAAAAAATCGAAATTGGAAAGTGTAAAAATGGGTAACAATAGAACTATTCTCAAAGTTTTTCCAAATCGGTTAAGAAACACCGGAGATATTGAATTGAATCGATGGAAATGAAGTCAGTTTTTAGATCATCAATATTAATAGCATTCTTTTAAGGCACAAATAATCGTTGCAAACACTTAAAATTCCCATCCGGTTTTAGCTTTGACAGGATGGTATTTCTAGCTTAAATTCATAAATTGATACATAATAACCAAAGTCTGTTATAAATTTAATATATTTATTGCAACTGGGTTCAGGGTATCTTCTAGAGCCGTCTTACTTGGTTTTTTGTGGAGCTTGAACGTCTCAGCAACGACAAGCCAGCACGTTGGTGTTTTGTTCAGTTTCCCTTTGCGTTCAGCGGCTCATCGATAAAAGGATAGGCGGCGGATCAGCGAAAAGCAAGAACGGTAAAAATTTGTCAGTATATATATTTCTTAGTGGGCCTGCTTGCCGAGATTTTTGTTATTTTTCTTTTGTCGGCGGCAAACGCGCGCTTACATTACAGATATAATACAAAACTGCGCTTACCTTTTGAACCTTAAACCAGCTGTTTAGTGGCTTTTTCGATGAAACAAAGCGATGTTTTCTTCGTTATGTATATTATAACCATCATTTGTTTAAACCATGTAGGTTTGTTTTGGCGTAAAGCATACAATTCATTACTAGAATGCGATTTGTAGTTTATCATGTTTTTGCAGTATAATTTGCGTTTTCACTGTGTTTATGTCCACGACTCTTGAAGAAGAATCTTTGTTTTGTTGACATCCACGACTCTTGAAGAAGAATCTTGGTTTTGTTGGCAACAACTACTAAAGTAGTTGAAAGTTGAATAGTAGTGATATTAATATTTTATTTCGGCTAGTTTCCATAACATTGTATGCGTGTGCCTTTAATAGCCTATTTCCAACAAGAATTTATATTAAAGAGTGGCATTAGGCTATTAAAGGCACACACAAACAATTAGGGTGTCCAACAGCTCGTTTGCTTTATCGTTCCATTTTTTATGCTTGAAACGTCCCGCAACAACCACTTACTTAAATATAGCTTCATTTCTTTATTGTATTGCGATTCTGGCTCGATATGCGACGCTAAAACCACTTCATGTTCGCTACAAAGCGATTCTGTATTACTTGTGGGAACTACCAATCCAGTGGTAGGTTGTTGGAGCTTTAAAAATACGTTTTTTATATATTAATACATTTGGTATAACAGATTTTGTCACTGCTTACCTGGCTTTCATTGCTCAACATCTCAAATGTTAAGTCATTCACAGCCTCAGCAACGACCACAAGTGAGCAAAAATGCATTTTTTTGAATCGAGGTTCGAGTAGTGTTGATTTTGCGAGATACTTTGATTGCTCAAGCGGATCTAATCGATTTCTGGCACTTGAAATAATGATTTCTTTAGCTAGCTCGCCCTGCTTTGTGTTGATCTCAATTCTGTCCAGCCGTTTTTTGATCAAAGATGCTAGCGGAATTGTCAGGCTCACCATGACATACGTTTCGCCATTAATATTTTCGGTGGCCTCTTTATATGGCATTAGCAAATTTGTTATATCCCTTGTTGTATTTAGTTCGTGTGCTGTTAATATTTCGTCTAATTTATTAAAATAGGTTTTTGGCTCCATGATGAAATAAAAACTTTTGACGCGGGAATAAAAAGCAACGGTAAAATATACTGCTTAATTATATCGCCGAAAAATATCGATTTTGATAATATCAAAGTGCAAAAATATCGCTTCAAAATATATTATCAAAGAAATATATTATCGATATTTCGATATATCGATATATATTCAACAAGCCTAATGAAATCATATAATTGATGGCCGCCACAAACAAAAGAAAGTAAAACCGGTTTTGTTTGAAAAACAATGAGCTCTTCTCACCATCAATATCCTCTAATTCCTTAATAACTTGCTTTGCTACAGCATCGCATAGCATATCTTTACCACTTTTAAAAGGCATTTTTTATAAAATGTAGAAGCGCAGTACACCGTAACAGTGACAAAAATTTATGTAAAAGAAAGGTTAACAAATCTGCATCAAAAATTTGGATGCCACGCCCCCCCGTACCGCTCCAAGCCCTGCTTCCTCTATATTTTACTAACATTGAGCTAGAGCCACCAACTTTCGTAGGAGGATAGCAATTGACATCCCACAAAGATCTGCATAAAGTTTTTGGATGCCCTCACATCCTTCCATCACATTTAACTAACTTTGAGTTAGAGTCACCAAATTTGGAAGGAAGATAGCTTTTTGGCATCCTTTTCTCCATCAGACAATCTTTCAGTTGCGTCCGACTGCAACGTTTCTACTTGTTTTCATATCTTTATGTTGCTTAGAAGTCGATAGTGTTGTACTATGGAATCGAGCATAGAAGTAATAGAGGAATCAATGCTTGCGGGTCAAAGTCGCTACGGGTTTGCTGTGAATTTGCGCAATGGAACCCTTTGGCAGTTCGGCTGTCGAGCCGAACGTGCGCTTTAAAATTCTTGCTCAGAATTATTTTGGCTTGCGCTCAGATGCAGAGAAGCTGCCTGTTCTGACGGTTGGGCTACGTAAGTCTGCTGCTTACATATATGAATATGAGATTTGCGTGTGATGGCTTTGTTGTTTTTGCGCGAATGAGTACACATTTATGCAAAATGGTTTATTTGTTTACATGTCAATTGGACTAGAACATCCAAGATTTGAATGAATTGATTATTTTTACAGGTGTTTATATTTAAGTGACTTTCTTATTCATTTTACTTGTATTAAGAAATACTTGAGTAATAATAATTTTAAAATTTGAAAATGCAGTAAATTACTTATATCGTGAATTTTATCTGTGATGTGATGAGTAATGATTACATTACAATATGTTTTGAATTTATAATCAAGTATTATCAAAACAATTCACGTAAAATAAAGTATTTCAGCAGCAACAGCAATGCCTCACCACCCAGATATCACGAACGCATATGTGTTTTTCCACAAGCAGCAACTCACAAATAACCTATTACGAACAAGCTTATTTGCTACAATAACAAGTTTGCTTCTCGACTTCTAAATAACATTACAATGATGAAATATTATTAAACTATTTATAGCAATTTCACACTTGTTTACTAAGCTCCTACTTATGCTAATCAAAATATGGAATTATTGCATATAATACATTGACATACATATCCTCAATAGCATTTACAGTGCCGCTCAACTAAATAGGTTTGAAAAATTTTGCTCACATTATGTTTCCTATCTTTGTTCCTACTGCAATTTTTTTCATCAGTCTTGTTTCTTTTGAAACTTCATTTGTTTACTCATAATTTGCCTAAGAACAGTAACGGGATTTCTGCACCGGTAAATTACTATTTTGCTTTCATCGTGAAATTCGCCAAATGTGTGGTCTATTTTTGGCTCATCTGAATAGGTTTAACAACTTTATCTTCAGAATGTAATTGACTGTGTGCTGTAAACGAGTTAATTTTTTTTGTGTTCTAAAATTTAAACCAATTACTGTCAGTTTTTACGTAAATGGGTCGCGGAAAACCTTTTACTGATTTTGAAAAGGGTCGAATAAAAAGCTATATTGAATGTGGCCTAAAACACGATGAAACAGCCAAAAAGATTGGTCGAAGTCAAAACGTTGTAAGCAATTTTCTTCGTAATGAAGCAGAATACGGAAAAAACATGAAAGGAGGAAGAAAATATGCAACAACGGCATCAGAAAAACGACTTATCGTTCGAACTGCCTCGAATTCCCGCCTCTCTGCCAGTAAAATTAGGGAAAAATGCGGCGTAAATGCTAGTTTGGCAACGGTAAAACGAATTATTCGGAGTGCCGAACACTTGAAAAGATTGAAAATAAAGAAAAAACCACCTCTCAATGATGCACGTAAGGAAGCACGGCTTCGATTTGCCCGAGAGCATATGACGTGGAACAAAGAATGGACAACCGTGGTCTTCTCCGACGAAAAAAAGTTCAACCTCGATGGGCCAGATGGATACAATTACTATTTCCACGATATGCGAAAGGAGGAGTGCTTTTTAAGTCGTCATCACAGCTGTGCAGGTGGCGTAATGGTGTGGGGAGCAGTATCGTATTATGGTACCTGTGAGCTTCAGTTTGTTACTTCGAGGATGAATGCGAATGTTTACAAGACTGTGCTCCAAAATGCTTTTCCCAAGTTTTCGGATATTTATGGTCGCATTCCATGGACATTCCAACATGATAACGCCCCCATCCATACAGCTTAGGTTGTAAAACAGTGGATTAAGGACCAAAATGTAAATTTACTCGAGTGGCCGCCATACTCTCCAGACATAAATATTATTGAGAACATTTGGGGTCTTTTGTCAAGGAGAGTATACGAAGGGGGGAGACAATTTCAAGACTCTGCCAACCTAGTTGAAGCGATTAAAAAGGCCTGGTCAACAATTTCACTAAGTGAAATAAAAAATTATTACGACTCCTTATCCAATCGAATTTTTGAAGTGATTAAGAGTAAGGGTGGCCACACTAAATACTAAAAATTACTAGAATAGTACGTCTTAATGTTTAAGTTAAAAATTGCCTTAAAATGTTGCCTTACATCATTGATTTAACTAGTTTTAGTAGTTAAACCTATTCAGTTGAGCCAAAAAATATGAAGATTGTTTGTTATGTTTTTGAAAAAAAAAATATATATATATAAATATTAAAATTACAAAAATGAAACTTTACAATATCATTTATAATTGATTGTTTTATTTAAGAAAACTTATTTGGTCAAAATCGTAGTGCTCGTTATAGAGATATTACATCACAAACCTAAAAATATTGTCAAACCTATTTAGTTGAGCGGCACTGTTTACTCTCTCTTCAATATTAATTCTATACTCTATGTGTTTGTTTATATCTTGGCAATAAGGTAGGGCATTCATGTTCAATAAAAAAAGTTGTATATAATTTAACAAAATAACACTTAAATTATCATAATATTTTTTCATGAAAAGCCTTGTTATCCTCTACCACTTGCTGAAATACATTGAGCTTTTAACGTAGAATACGTTATTCGGTAGGTTAGGGGTGCAATTTTAAGTAAAAATTTTTGCAACCACTTTCGCCGCGATCATTTCGATTTTTTTATACTTTAAACTTACCCAAATGGAATCTCATTTATATAGGATTTAATTGAATTTGTTAGCTTTTGAACAGTATATAAAGTATAATACTGCTACATATAAAGTTTTTGAATCCATAAGTAAATGAAATTTTAAGCGCAATACATTTATCGGCAATTTTCATATGCGTGTTTTATGTTCACATGTATTAGCAATAAGTGCGAGCGGGCCCGATAGTGATAGCTATAGCGGATAAACTGTGCATAAAATGTTGTTTCAGTTGCCCTTGCGCTCAGTGGTGTTTCGAAGCAAGCGGCGTGCCAACGCACTGTGGGCATTTTACCAAAAACTGGCATTAATTAATGGCTTGCAACTTACGCAAGATATTTTGATTTGGTTTTTTGCGTTAGGTTTGTTAGAACCAAAGGAAAATAATTTTAATAAAATTGGCTTGTTGCCGAACTTTGTTTTCAACATATCAGGTCGAAATCTGGGAGTCAAGCATGTTTATATAATGCTAAAATTTTTTTTAAAAATCATCGATATCGGCCAACTATATAATTTTTACTAGAGACTTGCATAAACAAAAAGTTGATTTTACGACATGTAAAAATAAATATATGACAGTTTTTTTTTTGGCAAAGCGCCCCATAGTGCAGCAGCAATAAACAACGGTAAAAGCTTGTGTGTGTTCGAAAAAGAAGCAACCGCGCTTCATTTCTCATGTCGTCTCAACATTTGACTTATACTAATTAATGCAAACTAACTTAGAAGGGTTGTATAATCTCAATATGAACTTTGTGCAATTAAATAGCAAAACGTGATTACTTCAATATTATGTCTGTGTAATATGTTTGTTCATATTTTGGCAAAAAGGTAGGGCGATAATTTAATAAACTAGCACTTAAATCGACGTTTTTTGTAAGGTATTAATATATATTATCTATATATTAAATTATATATTTTATTTTTTTATTGACGATTATTAAATATTTGTACAAGGGGTATTTTTAATTTGTGCATTTTTTGGGTCTCAGCTACGTCAATCCAGCACGTGTTGTTGTTAGTTTATGGCTGTTTTTGACTATTTATGTATGTATTTTATTCGGGAGGCAAAATGAGTGTGTGTGTATATTCACGAAAAATAAACCAGTGCAAAACAGTCGCTAAAAGTATACTAAATAGAATGAAAATATAATAAAATGCCTCCTAAAAAGCGCCTATATTTAACAAAATATTTTGAAAGTAAAACGAGATAAGTGTGATAAGTAAATACATTTAATATTTGTATGAAATTTATCAGGAGAGAAAACAAACCCTTCTAGGAACTTATGGAAACTACATCGAATCTTCAACCTGCATTGATATGGTTTGCAGCATACATTTAAAAATATATTTTACATAATTTAATTTCATTGTTTTGTCATTAAGTCTATTTTGTTTGATAAATTTGAAATGGAACGTATTCGACGTAAAATCTTAGCGGCCGTGATAGACACACAGCCCGTAGGTCAAGCCGAAAGCACAGACCGTCGATTTTTCTTTCTCCAGCTCTAATTTCTCCATCCCTATTTCCAGAAGCTCATAACTTACGTCTCTTTTACGTTTTTTGCTGGTACTAATTTTAGCTTCTGGTTCTATTGTTGGCTTTGTTTATGAATGGATATAATCTTACCATTGCTCTATAGCATTTTCTCCATAAAATTTATTGAATGCGATACGCCAAATATTTTTCCAACGGATTCAAAGTACTCCCCCGAAGGTGCTCCACCAGACGGACCAACCTTGGCTTTCTCTCTGCTGTATGCAAATTACGAATCAAAAGGTTACCAAGTTGCTCTAAAAGACATTTATTTAAATCAACTAACCTATATTTTCGTTGAAGGTTTTCCAATTTTGTTTTGATTTTCTTTGCGGATGGCCCAAACTTTTTAGTTTTTTCCGCCATTTCTATATATATTTGTGCTGATTTTTTCTTATGCCTCTGTGACCCCTAATGTAAAGGTTAAGCAACACCAGTGTGGCTTCATCACTCCATAAAAATCTAATAAATTCTGCTGAAAGAGTTGCAATGAGTTATTTTGTTAAGTATAATAATAAAATTCATTTGATTTTTACCGTTTGCCATTTCCAATTTCAGTTTTCAGTAAACAACTGACTAGTGGTGTCACTAGAGAATCGAGAACTGTTACAACCTGATGTACACGCATCTTGGCTAGACGGCACCATCTGCCATATGCAGCACTCATACAATTTGTATGGGAGATGCTTTGTATCATCGCTCATGATGAAAAGATGCTTGATGCAGCCCTAATGAGGCCAGGGTATAATTTTTTTGATGTGTTAACATCTATAGGCACGGGTACCCATTTCTGCCATTTGATAATACATGCAAACAATGCAGCGTGCCGCTCTGCATGGTGGGCAAATGCAGCCTGCCGCTCATATAAATATTCATCTGAGTATGATTATATTGGTGTAGCGGCAAAGAATAACTGTAAAATACCAAGTCTTGCTAACGATGTGTCCAAGTTAAAAGGGTAGTATAAACTTAATATGATATTTGTGCAATTGAATAGCAAAACTTGAGATTCTTTAATATAATTTCAATTCTACATGTTTGTTTATATTCCAGCATTGTTTATGTCCTAGCATAAACAATATACATATATATAACAAGTAAGAAGGCTCTAGTCGGGATAGCCCGACCAGAAGATACCCTGGACCCAGTTGCAGTCCTTGCGTCCTAAAAGTATGCTTCAAATAATGTTCACTTTAAAAAAAACTCATAACTGACTTAACTTTACGATACCTCCGGTGTTTCTTAACCGATTTGGACGAAATTTTGAGAAAAGTTCTATCGTTACCCATTACACCAACCCCAATTTTTACATTTCCAAATTCGATAGTTTTTTGTTATCGATTCCATGTGTATATCAAAAACCAGAGTAGTTATCGATAATTTGAAGCAAACTTGTTCTGCTCATGGTATAGGAGAACTTATATTCAAAATCTGAAGTCTCTAGCTCTTGTAGTCTCTGAGATCTACGCGTTCATACAGACGGACAGACGGACGGACAGACGGACATGGCCATATCGACTCGGCTATTGATACTGATCAAGAATATATATACTTTATGTGGTCGGAGATGCTTCCTTCTGCCTGTTACATACTTTTGCACAAAACCATTATACCCTGATTTACCCATTTTATGGGTTCAGGGTATAAAAATCAAATATTAGAGTTTTCATTGACAATTATTGAATATTGGTTCAAGGGGTATTTTTTCTTTGTGCAGCTTGTGCGTCTCAGCTACGACAAGCCAGCACGTTGTTGTTTTTTTGTTCAGTTGTCCTTTGCGTTCAGCGGCCCGTTGATTAAAGGAGAGGCGGCGGGTCAGCGGACAGCAAGAACAGTAAAAAGTTGTTGGTACATATTGTATGAAAGTGCGTTTGAAACATATATTTCTTGCTGTTCCTGCTAATCGAGGTTTTTATTATTTTTTATATTTTTCATTTTTCTGTGTCGGCGGCAAACGCCCGCTTACATTTGCATATGTACCAATGCACTACTGAATACACTTTCGTAATTTGTGTACATCTTTGCATAACTGTATGCCAATGATTGTTAGAAAGTGTCATAGGGTAAAAATTGGGAAGGAATGTATGATCAGCAATAGCAAAACTGATATTTGACTGCCTTGGAAGACAAAATCTTGTTGTTTTATTGTTTTATTTTACTCAAGCGCAATACTGGGGGAAGAAAAATAGTTTTGTGGACAATTGCTTGCAGAAGCCTAGTTTTTAGCTAAAGATACTTGGTTGGCTAGGTGCATATCAGTTGCTAGTCCAAGTGTTTTTTGGGGTAGGGCAGGCTTCTGCAAATACATCCCCTGTATTTATTTGTTGATATGTTTCTTTGTTTGTGTGTTTTAATCGTAGTTAAATGTTATGAAATAACAGAAGTCAGCAGCAGGTGGTTTTGTTGAGTTAGAAGTTCTAACTTAAAACAACCAAATCAATAATAAAGACTTCTCTCTCTTTTTGTCTTCCAAGGCAGTCAAATATCACTTTTGCTACTGCTTATCATACATACTCTTCCCAGTTTTTCCTTTATGACACTTTTTAACAGCCCTTGCCATACAATAATGCAAATAAGTACAAAAATTACGAAAGTGTATTCAGGGATGCATTTATAAAGGTCAGTTGCCGAAAACTCGGAATAAAGTTAAGTACAATAAAAAAAATAGACAGAGAAACTGGAGAAAGGAAAACTAAATTCAATAAACTATTCTCTTCTTTTTTATGCTAATATATAGCAATCAAACAGGTGCAAACGTCTGTTAATACATCGCTCCTCAGTTCTAACACTCATTCGGTTTTTTTGTATGCTACTTATAAGAAAAACACCGAGTAATATCAATAATGTACATATAAAAGTAACCCTCGACAAAATAATCGCCAAAAGAATCTGGTACTTCACCAGCCAAAATAACCTCCTAAACCCAAACCAATTCGGCTTTAAAAAAGGCAAGTCGACTTCAGACAGTCTAATCTTTGTAGACTATCTCATAAAGAAGTCCCACAAACACACATCACTCGTCACTCTTGACTTCTCAAGAGCCTTCGACAGAGTGGGTGTGCACACCATTATCGAACAACTACAAAAATGGAAAACAGGCCCCAAAATAATCCAATACATACAAAACTTCATGCGAAATAGAAAGCTAATGGTCCGCATCGGTCCACACCATTCCAACTCCTTACCCCTCCACAATGGTATCCCTCAAGGATCCGCCATATTCGTCATCCTATTCCTTATAGCCTACAACAAGCTTGCCGACATAATCACCCTACACAAAGAAATCAACTTCAACGCATACGCCGACGATTTCTTCCTTATAATAAATTTCAAAAAAAACAAAAACTCAAACTATAACCTTGACGACATACTAGACAAAATAAACAACTGGGGTTCATACTCAGGGGCCTCCCTATCCCTTTCCAAATGCCACCACCTCCACATATGACAAAAACAGAATTGCAACTCCACCGTAAGCTCAAACAGTACCCAAATCCCCACCGTAACCTCACTTAAAATCCTAGGAATCACACTTACCAAAAACTACAAATGGAACACCCACATCAACACTCTCCTACCAGTCCTCTCCCAAAAACTAAACATAATGAAATGCCTAGCTAGTCAAAAATTCAACTGCGACACAAGAACACTACTCGACATCACAAAAGCTACCCTTATTAGCAAAATAGACTACGGACTCTTTCTTTACGGACACTCACCCAAAAGCACACTTTCAAAATTAAAAACACAATTTAACGCAGGCATCCGCCTAGCCTTAGGAGCATACCGCTCCAAGCCGACCAAAAACCTACTCCAAGAATCAAACATACTACCAATAGAGCTTAGACGATATCTACAAACTGCAAAGCTCTACAAAAGCCTGATAAAATCAAAAAACACCCCCTTCCACAAATTTATTAAACACAACCCCCATAAAAAGAAAAACACACCAATCATAGACATCACAATAAACTTATGCAACAAACTCAAAATACCATACAAACCACAGAAACCTCCCAAAGACAAACCCCCATGGAACATCGACAACCTCATTGACACGACACTGCGACAACACGAAAAAAAACATCAACACCGCCAGAGGCATACCGAAAACTATTTAAACACTCAAGAGATACATTAAAAAACTGCAATTTTATATACACAGACGGATCAAAAACAAATGACACAGTAATTTACGCCATAACAACAGAAACAAACACCCTGAAATATGGCATGCTACCCCACTTCTCCTCTACCCTCACCGCCGATACAATAGGAATATTAGAAGCCTTCAAACACCTTAAAAATAAAAGTGGAAAATTCATTATATGTTCCGATTCCTTAGCAGCAATGACCTCCATAAAAAACCCAAACAACACCAGCACCTACCCCAATATTATCCGATCCCAAATAATTACACTAGCCCCCAAAATAAAGTTAATGTGGATCCCCGGCCAAGCAGGGATAATCGGCAACGAACTAGCCGACAATGCAGCAAAGTCAGCAAACAAAATGCCCCTCACTCTCACACCAAACATAAACACAACAGACCTCAACAGAACAAATATTCACATCGCAACACAAGCAAAACATAACAAACTGCAGCCAATGGTACCGCAGTACAAACCCAAACAATACACACTTCCACGACTACATGAACAACATACAAATCAAACTCAACAGACTCGACCAAATTAAAATTATCAGACTACGACTAGGACACACAAGACTTACGCACCAACACTACCTTAGCCCCAACGTACCACCAAATTGCCCTTGCTGCCACGACAGAAACGTCCCCACCATTCCACACCTTCTAAAATCATGTCCAGCACTAAAACCCATTATCCAAAAAATATTCAAGAACACAAATCCTCTAGACCTCCTCTGTCATCCTGACCAAACCAACCTATCCAAAATCCTATCCTTCCTTCCAACATAAACCACCAAATCTAAATACAACCACAAAAAAAAAAACAAATACAAAATAAACTAAGTAACCCTAAAACAGCCAAACATGTAAATATGTAAATATAAGATATAGCCAATAAATAATATAAAACCTAAATGTAATTAATGTAAATATATATTAAGTACTTGTAAACAAAAACCCCACAGCACCCAAAGCCGAAGGTCACGCAACCAGCGCTTTATTAAACAGTTAGCTTAGTTTTTAAACTAACTCTAACCTTAATAATAATAATAATAATAATAAAAAGTAGTGTCGTCAAATGGCAAAATTCTGATAAAGTGTTAGCAACTTAACGTCCAGTATTCATTCGCTCAGAGAGAGCATTTGTATACTTGTTTCACTGGACTCGTGAGCTGTGACAGAAATGAAAGTCATTTTGCTTTAGACTGCACCACGGCATGATCTGCAGTAGAACAGAGCCAACCAGAGTGGGGGTGTTCACTAGTCGTTGTAAAGTGGCAAAGCGTAAAATTGCAAACTCGAAAGTGTAAAAAAGAAACAACAAAAGAGTAAATTTAACGACGTTTTTGATACCCCTGGGTATGTCTGTCATAATCTGTCATAAATTGCAAAAAAACAATCGAGTAAAAATACTTGGTATCGAGCATATTTCCATATTTTTGTCAAAAAAAACTTTGGTCACATTAAACAAACATTCAAAATTAATAGCAACTTTTATATTTAGAAAAGTTGAACAAAATGTGCCCTTGGTAAACATTAGATCCTATTTCTACGGCACCCTCAGTTGGTCAACCTATTTGACCTTAAATGCGCATATATATCATGAGTTAATATTTTTAATTTCCAACATGTGTCTCTTGTACTCTCGATTGGTCTACCTGTATGACCCTAAGCACGCATACGGCATCTTTATAATATATCTAATTTATACCTGGTCAAAACAGCTGTTTTACGACGACAATTACAACTGTCAAGCAAAAAAGGGTGCTCACTAGCTCGTGTGTGGCTAAATTACGCAACTTTACAAGGACTAGTGAATACCCCAATTGTGAGTATGCGCTCGCAAGGAAATGGTTTTGTAGCCTTCAACGGCTTGTTTGTTTGCTGTGCATGGACGTAGGCTTTGTAGTGATTTTTGAATTTTGTTTCGGCAAGCTTACATAACATTGTGTGTGTGTGTCTCGATGTGTACATTTAATTGTATGCGTAACTTTCGCATTGTAATTCATTGACCTCAACAAATATGAATTTCGGCATTTCCTTGTGGACAATATAATTAAGTCATAAAAAAAATCACTTGCACAATCAAATAAATATATGCACTTTACCTGAGTTTTGAGTAAAATGTGGGACAAAAACTCTTATAAATCTAATTTTTGAGCAATTCTACAAGTTTTTTTTTTTAAGGTATTCTTTTTTAAACTATGTGATCTAATGTACAACAAAAGTGAAAAAAGAAATTAAAACAATGCCGATAGATTCGTACAAACAAAACTTTCCTGATTGCTGGCTACAGCAGCAAGATTTTAAAGATTGGATAAGGCGTAATGAAGCGGACACCAAAAAGGCATACCGCAGATACTGCAAATGCAGTCTTAGTAGCAAAAAAGATCACATCCGCGCGCATATGGTGACTAAAAGCCATATGCAAAACGCATCGTGCTTCGCACTCAAAAACAAAATATTATTTAAGCCGTTTTCGGAGCTGTTCACATTTGTGCTCACAGTGCTTTCTTTGCCATGGTGGAAAGAGTGTTTAGCCAATTCAACGAAATTGAGGAGCCGCCTTAACATAAAGACATTAAAAGCCATTTTGACCGTCAGGTGATCATATACATTATTACAATTATATACATAAATTTCTTAATTTTCATATTCGGATTGCGTTGGCACAAGCTATGTTGCAATAATTATAAGTTACCAGAAGAGTAATTGGCTCGAATATGGTCAACGGCGGTATACGAAGCCAGGGAAGAGGCCGATGTTATTATTATTGACAATGTTATTAAAATAAAGAATAAACAAATAAAAATTTAGAAAAAAAAATTGTTGTCCAGCTTTCTGTCTATTTGTTTTAGATTTTTAGCCTATTTTCCGTATTTAACGGACATTTAGAGCTTTATCCAAAACATTTTGATTTGACTTCACAAGAACATCAACTACATGCTCTTCAGCAAACGAAACGTTTTTTCCACGACGCCGTTTATATTTTTCAGCCGGGCTCAATAAAGGTAATCTTTTAAGCATTTGTTACGAATTTAGCAGTCACAAAACCAAAAAAATTACCAAACCAAACAGCTGATTATTTGCACGACAGGTTGGCAGAACCATTAATGCGATTGTATCTGAACGTATAGGTTAACTTTGCATTGAGAAAACCAAACTGATTTAACAAGAGAATTAATTTTATGCCGAGCTTAACTACCTAGCACTTTAACTGGGCATTGAGAAATCGGCTTTTAGAGTTTATTTATTTATTAATCTGCTTTTATGTAAATGTGGCTGGCTCTGAATTCCGCTCTATTAGTTATATACTCGTTGGCTTCTACTGGTGCGATTTTGGATTTTTTGCGGTATATCGATTTTCTGGACAAACAAAAATAAATTCTGATTTAAAACCTAAACGAATTCGCAACTATGTACAAATTTTCTTTCACAAAAGATTTTTGTTCATCTTATTTTCAATAATATTTCCACTTCTCCGATTCCGTAACTTTTAACAGTCAGTTACAGAAGCTGTGTTCATTGTTCTATAACTGAACCTCAGTAAATGAATCAGCTGTTCGGTTTGTTTTGTTTTGGTTTGTTATAGGCAAAATTACAAATTACACATTGAGCGAAATCTATTATTGCAAAATTGTAGTTCATTATTGTCAGTTTTATTGACATACTTGCACTGACTACAAGCTGTTTAGCTTGTAATGAAGAAGCAATATAATTTTATAAAACATCGGCCACGAAGCGAGCATCTTTATATATAAAAACTAAATAACTTTTTAACTTCAGATATGTTCATCATTTATTTGTTTATTTATTTATTGCCAGCTATGAGCAACTGACATGAAATCAAAATTAATTCAAAACAAACGATATATAATTTAATTAAAAGTAAAATATAAAAGTATATGTGAATCTAAAAGTTAATTAAGGTAAAAATATTAAACAGTTAACGTTAAAGCTCTGGTAAATTCAACAAGAAAATAAGTGGTCCAATATTCGTTGCGTGGATTGGGGAAAACCCAGATAATCCCAATCAGACCAGCGGTAGAAAAAGTATCGATTGTTTTAGTTCTGGAGTTGAGGTTTCCAAAGAGATACGGAAATAAAGCATGTTATATTCAGAGCATATAACACGAAATGGTTAATGAATTAAATAGTTGCTTAAGCAAAGATCGAAGATCGAAGATACGAGGTAAAAAGTTTAGGGTAGATCTTATCGGTTGACTCAGGTGTGTTTTCTGGTATATGGAAGGAATTTTTTATTATTCTACTTCATAAAAAAAAACTATTGAGTGTTAGAACTCACGAGCGATGTGCTAACACCTATTTGTACCGGTTTGAGTGCTATATATTAGCATGACAAAGAAAAGAATAGTTTATTGAACTTAGATATTTTTGCAATAAATAAGATTATTGGATATGAACGATAGGTTGCCTGCTTGACGTATTCTATGACCTTTTGATACCTGTGCTACCCTACAAAACACATGCACTAGCAACTGATATGCACCTAGCCAACCAAGTATCTTGAGCTAAAAACTAGGCTTCTGCAAACACTTGTCCACAAAACTATTTTTCTTCCCCCATTATTGCGCTTGAGTAAGAAAACAAGATTTTGTCTTCCAAGGCAGTCAAATATCAGTTTTGCTATTGCTGATCGTACATACTCTTCCCAATTTTTACCCTATGACACTTTCTAACACTCCATGCCATACAGTTATGCAAAGATGTACACAAATTACGAAAGTTTATTCAGTAGTGCATTGGTACATATATAAATGCAAGGGCGCGTTTGCCGCTGACACAGAAAAAGGAAAAATAACAAAAACCTCGATAAGCAGGCACAGCAAGAAAACTGAACAAATAACAACGTGCTGGCTTGTCGTAGCTGAGACGCACAAACTGCACAAAGAAACAAGTAGAAACGTTGCAGTCGGACGCACCCGACTGCGGTATACTCGATACCAGTAGTAAAACAGATTAAAAGAGAGCTGATTGCAATGGTGTGTGGCAGGGGTGTATGCTGCTGCAGGGGTGTATGCTGCCTCAAAGATTGTCTGGTGCAGATGGGGATGCCAAAAAGCTATCTTCCTTCCAAATTTGGTGATTCTAGCTCAAAGTTAGAAGAATATGGTGGATGGTAGGCTGTTGGCGGTATGGGGGGGGGGGGGGGCGTGGCATCAAAATTTTAGCTGAAGATCTGTGTATGATGTCAATTGCTATCCTCATACCAAATTTGGTGACTCTAGCTCAAAAATAGTAAAATTTGGTGGAAGGGGGGATGGGGTTGGTAAGGGGGGGCGTGGCATCCAAACTTTTGCTGCAGATCTATTTATGATGTCAATAGCTATTCTCAAACCGAATTTGGTGACTCTAGCTCAAAGTTAGTAGAATTTGGTAGAAGGGGGGCTGGGTGCTGGGGGCTGGTATGGGGGGGCGTGGCGTCCTAAGTTTTGCTGCAGATCTGTTTATGATGTTAATTGCTATCCTCATACCAAATTTGGTGGCTCTAGCTCAAAGTTAGTAGATTATGGCGGAAGGGGGGCTGGGGGAAGTATGGGTGGGGGGCGCCATCCAAAATTTTTGGGTTTCTTCATCACCTATCTTGGCACCAAATTTGGCGGCTCTAGCTCAAAAAATGTGGAAAATATAGGCGTTTTTGATTTCAAAATGCAGTGGGCTCGGGATCAGGGGGGGCGTGGCTCCAAAACTTTCATGCAGTTTTTTGGGGATTGTTATTAGCTATCTTCCTACCAAATTTGGTGACTCTAGCCTTAACGCTTTGGAAAATACACGCATTCCCGTTTTTAGTGAAGCATTGGGGCGGTTTGGGGCAGCTTGGTCAGTATGGATTGGCGTGGCATCCAAAGTTTTTATGCATTTATTTTGGGGCTATAATCACCTATTTTGGCACAAAATTTGGTGGCTCTAACTCAAAAACTGTAAAAGATATAAGCATTTCTGTTTTTAAACTGCGGGTGGCTGGGGGCGGAATGGGTGGGTGGGGCTCCAAAACTTTGATGCAGTTTTTGGGGGGTCGTAACCAGTTATCTACCTACCAAATTTTGTGACTCTAACTCAAACACTATGGAAGATACACGCACTACCGTTTTTAGCGAAGCGTTGGGGTGGTTGAGGGCGGATAGGGCAGTATAGATGGGCGTGGCATCCAAAGTTTTTATGAATTGGGTTTGGGATCGTTAACACCTATCTTGGTACGAAATTTGGTGGGTCTAGCTCAAAAACCGTAGAAGATATGGGCATTTTTAGTGTTAAACTGCGGGGGGGCTGGGGGCGGTATGGGTGGGCGTGGCTCTAAAATTTTTGATGCAGTTTTTTGGAGGTTGGTAGTAGCTATTTTTACAGTCATTCTCTGCCGCTACACCAATACAATCATACTCAGATGAATTGGTATATGAAATTTTTCAGTCGGTCCACAACAGCACTCTAAATTTGTTAGTAAGTCGAGCTCAGCGCAGCACGGCACGCTGCATTTGTTTGCATGTATTCAACTGGCAGATATAGATACTCGTGCCTATATATGTTAACACATCAAAATTCTTCTAAGCCTAACGTAAAAAACCACATAAACCATATCCAAGTTGTCTGCTATTCAGATAGTCTTTGAAAAAATGAAATGCTCTCAATTGCAGCCTGCCTGGCCTTTTCCCAAACTATGCAACAAATGTTGGACCACTAATTTTCTTGTTGAATTGCCCAGAGCTTAAACGTTAACTTTTTAAGTTAATTTAATTTCAGATTTACATATTTATTTTTTAAATTTTACTTTTAAATTCATTATTTTTACTGTATTTATTTTAAATTGATTTTAATTTCATGTCAGCTGCTCATAGCTGACAATAAATAAAAAAAAATAAGTTTAATAATATATTTAAGGGTTTACAAAGTGAATCCGCACAAAATCTGGCACTCCATCTTGATATATATATATATTATAGCTGGGACATATATGCAATTTGTCGTTTGAACTTGAAAAGGATAGAAATAACTGCAACTCGATGAGTATACTGATTGAAAATAGTCAGCAAATAGATCATCCACTGCCTTTTCGGAATTTGCTTTTGTATTATCAAGGTAAGCCGAAGATGGCAAGCATAAAGATATACGTTTTGAATTAACAAATTTATAATACTGTTTTGGGATCACGGAAAAAGGTTAATCTGCAACAATGGAGATAATTATTATAACAATAATTGTTAACAGGCATACAATTTGACTTTGCTATTATATACGAGGATGAATCTTTAGTATTGACGTAGAATACGTCTCACCTTTCGGTAATGAGTGTGCTATCCAAAAGAGTTAATGTTGTAATATGGTTGCTTCACAAATTCGCTCATTGCTCATGAACTAATCATAATAAAGTCAACATTTATTTTAAACTACATTTATATATATTTATAAGAAGTGATTAAACTTTTTATAAAAAAAAATTAGACCAAAACCATGCCAAATCTTGCTTCATTTTGAAGACTTTAAATTGCTCTAGCAATCTCAATAATCAATCAATTACTCTGATTTTTTCTGAAATTTAAGTTGAGATGAGGTAAACAAACATTCCCACATTCAAATTTTTAATACTTTGCGCCAAATATATAACTTTTTGAGGCAAAAAATCAGTGCAAAAAGCACTACTTGTTTTTCAATAGCGAATTGTAAAAAAAAATCAACCAAACTTTGACGCAGTTTTTTGGGGGTCGTTAGCATTTATCTTCCTAGCAAATTTGGTGACTCTAGCTTTAACACTTTCCCGTTTTTAGTGAAGCGTTGGGGCGGTTTTGAGCAGCTTGGGCAATATGGATTGGCGTGGCATCCTTAGTTCTTATGCATTTGGTTGGGGATCGTCAACACCTATCCTGGCACAAAATTTGGTGGCTCAAGCTCAAAAACTGTAATAGATATAAGCATTTTTGGTTCTTAACTGCGTGAGGGCTTGGTGTGGAACGGGTGGGTGGGGCTCCAAAACTTTGATGCCGTTCTTGTAGGGTCGTTACCAGTTATCTACCTATTAAATTTTGTGTTTCTAGCTCAAACACTATGTAAGATACACGCACTACCGTTTTTAGCAAAGCGTTGGGGTGGTTGGCGGCTGCTAGGGCAATAAATTTGGCTGTAGCTCAAAAACTGTAGAAGATATGGGCATATTTGGTGATAAACTGGTTTTTTTGGAGGTTGTTAGTATCTATCTTCTCCCTAAATTTGTTATCGAGTTTATCGATTTGCCAGCCTCCTAGTTATCGTAGAACTTAACACTTTAATTTACTATGCCATAGATAAAGAGATTTGCAAAGTTTCAGTCTCTAGCTTTAAGGGTGTGGAAAAAAGATGCGTTCATACAGACGGACAGACACCATGACGGACATTGCACAAGCCCAATATACTCTTTACCTTCGGTATCAAGTATTAAAATGAACATGTATTGAGAAGACTCTTTTCCCACCTTATTACAGGACCCACAATACCATTTAAGGCCTGTGCCGGCAATTTGGCAGTAAAGCCAGCACATTACATGTGAATCATGTTGTCACACAAGCTACACAAAATAAAGTCTTGGTTGGATGTTCCAAGCGATATGCAATTTTTGCTGCAGCAAACTAGCATATTGATATTATGTAAATAATTGATAAGTGAGAGAGATTGAGCGCGTAGGCAGACACAACCGCAAGTACGTCGGATAAAAGCTGACGAAAGCGGGAGAGGACTGATGCTGGAGTGCAAGAGCAAGAAAAATAGACAAACTGTTTGTTGTTAGTAGACGAAAGAAAACACAGAGTAAGCAAATGCAAATATACGTATGTGAGTTTTCCTTAGCGTTAGTTCTACTGCAAATTGAAATGAGATTTAAGTCGGCAGCTATTAATATGCACACGTAAATATTTACAACGTATATTTGCTATTACTGCTAGAATTCTTTACCAAATAAAACTCCGTACACAAACACAAGAAAACAATAAACTATTGAGAGCACTCAAGAAGACATGTCACCAACGAAAGAGAAAAGAGGAGAATCATAATTGCCATTTTGGATTTGCAACCATTAATGCTTAACAAATTACACTTTATTAAATTTATACATTTTTCTTTAACGCTTCATTCACCAATGACAATGTTTCTTTTATCGAACTACTCATGTCAGCGAGGAATTTATCCATTTTAACAAAGAACTCCTCATGAGTTGCTGTGGAAGCTTGTATAGCTTCCTCTAACGGCGTGACGGAACCTCCTGCCATTTTTCGCCACTTTGCCGATCGTTCCCCAAAAGCCGGCGATGAGAGCTCTGAAACAGACCGTTCCACTGAAGATCTATCCACTGCCAACCCATCCATCGTTGCCCGATCGAAAAAGGAACGTTCCCATACAGGAGCACCCTATCAAATAGCTGCCACTTCTATGTTGCACCACCAAACGGTCAAGGATTTTTCAATTCTTGTCTAAAAGGAGACAAAAATAATTAGGTTTTGGACATACTATGTGCAGTTTTCTATAAAACTTACTTATACCTGCTCTTCAAGTTTTCAACTTTATACCAAACTGTCGCGCCATCCACGTCTCGCATTCCCGCCTCAATCAATTTCTGCACCATTTTTGCATAGATGTGTCCTGAGCGCAATAAAGTATTCATCCCAAAATTCCATAAACATATGGTCCATCCCTTGATCCCAATTAACATATTCTTTCCGAGAAAACATCTAAAATCGAAGTATAGTTTTTTATATTAAAAATATAATACAATATTGAGCTTACCATTAATAAGCTGTTATGTGACTTTTTCAATGAAACATCGAGATGTTTTATCGAACAAGGGTTCAAATGAACTAGTTAGTTGAAATGTTTATTAAAGCCTATTTCCACTGCTCCGTTTCCGTAAAATTAAATAGTCGGTTACGAAACCTGTTTCCATTGCACTGTAACTGAACGTCCATAAATTAATCAGCTGTTATTCGTTAACAGTTCTCCTTGAGTCTTACATTGTTCTTCAGTGTTATAAATGGTAGGCAGTACGAGACAATGGTGTAAATAACTATTAATTAATAGAGTTACCAACAAACAAATTCTAATTTCAGAGCCTAAAACAATCCTAGTTTGCATAAAATGTAACTAAAAATTATAATTATTAAAAAAAAATTGCGATTATTTACCCATTACTCGATTAATAATCAATTAATCTACAAAAAAATAATCATATAATTTAATCGTTTCTTGCCCAAAATTAATCGATTATTTCATTTCATTCGATTAATCTTGCCATCCCTAGCTGTTCGGTTTCTTTTCTTATGCTTTTTTATAGCTTAAAATACAAATTACACATGGAGCGAAATCTTTTATTGCAAATTTAAAGTGCATGATTGTCAGTTTTACATACATACATGCCACGAAGCGAGCACCTTAATATATCAAAATTAAACAAATCGAAATTGTATCATTTATTTCTTAATTCGTTAACCCAAAGATACATATGTTCATCATAGATGCCTTTTTAGCCTTTCCGCCTTTAATGCTTATACACAGCTAACGACGTAATTTCGTTGGCCGGGGTCGGCGTCTCAGTCTCTTCCAGGGTCTGTACAGATTATTTGTAACATTGCTGGGACACTGGAGGAGCTGTACCGGAGTATACCTAGGGGCCGAACCAACGGGGAAAAAGCGTAGGTGAAATAGAAGAGGGGGGGGTTCACGAGCATAACCCACGCGCTGGCGGCGATTGGGGAGGCATTTCAAAGAAGTAGGTGGGTTAGTCCAGAGTGATACTCAGAGAACCAACCACCTATTCCCCCGAAGGCCTCTTAGTCACCGACCAGGGCGCCGAGCACAGTTCTGGGGGTACGAGGTGGGCGAGGGTTAGACGGCTCGTCGAACAGCCTGAGGGTAAGACCCGGGAGCCTGCGCGCCGACCGTCCAATCTCACCCGCCCGCACCAGTCACCGGCCGCGTCTTTGAGAAAATCTCTCAGACACGTGTGAGAGACGCGAGTGAGAGGATTTACCACGCACAGAGTAAGACTCGGAATGCGTGTTCCTCCTCCCCACTCGATCCCTCACCACTACAACGCCTGGGTATTACCCGCTTGTCGCTACACGTGGGACATACCCAAGAGGTAAGCGTCGCAGAATCCAGAGTAAGACTCGGAAGATTCGCTAACATACCCCTCAGGTTTGCCCCTCGTGGGCCATATGGTGAGGCACCCTGAACCACTAGCCCGAGGCCGACTCGCTAAAACGCGGTAGAAGAGGGGGACACGTAAAATACACAAACTCGGTCTACATTTAGTTTCTTTATTATATATTTTCTTTACGAATACAACATATAACACGACACTATGGATATGTTACCCTAGGGCCACAACAAATCTCGGTGAGGCTGCCTGAGCAACCATTTGGCCCATCGGATGTGGCCGTCACTTACCCCGATCTGCGTGTGTGTAGATTCGTGCGTGCCGTGTGTGTGTATGCCTATGAGTATGTGTGTCCAGAGTGTGTGCAAAAAATGGGTGCCGAAATGTGTGTGCCGTTGGGGTGCGTGCCGTGTGTGCGTATGCCAAGAGTGTGTGTGTCCATAGTGTGTTCCAAAAGTGTGTGCCGAAAAAGTGTGTGTATGCCTATGAGTGTGTGTGTCCAGAGTGTGTGCCAAAAGTGTGTGCCGAAAAGTGTGTGTATGCCTATGAGTGTGTGTATCCAGAGTGTGTGCCAAAAGTGTGTGCCGAAATGTGTGTGCCGAAAAGTGTGTGTATGCCTATGAGTGTGTGTATCCAGAGTGTGTGCCAAAAGTGTGTGCCGAAATGTGTGTGCCGTTGGGGGTGCGTGCCGTGTGTGTGTCCAGAGTGTGTGCCAAAAGTGTGTGCCGAAAAGTGTGTGTATGCCTATGAGTGCGTGTGTCCAAAGTGTGTATAAATGTGCGTGTGCGCCTACTTTTTGTTGCCACTGTTTTCTGCGCTGGCTCAGCTGCTGTCCCGATTTTCCACTGTTGTTGTTGCTGCTGCTGTTGTTGCACGCTGCAGTCGCTGCGCACTGTGCAGTTGTTGTTGTTGCTGTGGTAGCTGTTGCTGCTGCTGCCTGCTGTCGTCCACTCCTGTTGTTGTTGTTTCTGCTGCTGCTGCCCACTGCAGTCGCTGCGCACTGTGCCGGTTGTTGTTGTTGCTGTTGTAGCTGTGGTTGCTGCTGCTTATTGCTGTCACTTGCTCGCGAGTTTTTTTTTCCACTTCGTTTCGCTGTCTAAGTCCGCGCAAAACTGATTTTGCCAAATCATTCTTTTCTGCCGGCTAGCTTGTACTCCTCTTCTTTCTATTATCCGGCTTCTATCCGCGTAGGGCGAGCTTTTGTGTTTGCGCGCGCGCAACGACCAGCTTTTTGCTCGCTTGTGCGTTGATCGCGAGCAAAGCTTTTGCGCTTGCACGCAAAAGCAGCCAGCTTCCGAGAGTGAGCTGCGCACTGTGCCAGTGGTTGTTACATGAAAGGTGGATAGGGATGACGTCACGGACGAAACATAACAGCTGTGCGGTAGTTTTGCTACCTCACACCCTCCCCTTACTTCGGGGGGCGGTGACGGACGGTGACCTTCCCAGCTTTGGACACCTTCACCTGGAACGCGTGTCCCTCCGCCTCAATGAGGTACTTCCACCCCTGGATGTTGTTTCGCCGCACCGCTTCTTCGACGCTGTCCCTAACATCTTGGGGCAACATCCCTCCCGTCCCGATGACTCGCCAATTGTCCGGAGCCACTACCCAATCGATATTGTAGAGCGGCAGGTCCTCGAGTCCTTCGAGGTTTAGCGTCGACAACTCTTCGTCGATGGCATCGTCCGATGGCCATCCGGGGTCTACACGAAGGTCCCTCCAGGGGTCTGGTTCGGGAAGGGGGACACTTGTGGTGGAGTCGGGAGCCCCCTCAGGTGGTGCGTAAATCACCGTTTCCCGACTATCCTCTGAGTGGTAGCCCTCGAAATTATAGCGCCTTATGTAGTGCCCCTCTGGGTCGAACAAAATGTTTCCTTCGGCCTCGGCCATGGTGTCACTGTAAGACGAGGGGAGTGTAATTTTGGTTAGTCTATCCCTACCTATCGTGTGGCTGGTAGGGGGATCTGGTGAACTTGACACAGGGATGGGGGAGGTTAGGATCGGTTCTAGAGGAAGAGTGGCGTTCGGGGGGTCTTCTTCGGGGTCCGAGACGAATGGCTTCAAGTCTGCCAGATTAGCTGTCCGTCGCCGATTTGTCTCCAGATGTTGCAGGCACACCACGTTCGTCGAAACGAATTTCTTCACTTTATACGGTCCGTCGAATTTCGGTGCCAACTTTGCTGCAAATCCTTCCGCTGCGTTTGACAAGACGTGGTGTTTCACTAGTACCTGCGCGCCCACGGTGGGACGCCAGTCTCGGCGGCGTAGGTAGTACTGTCTCGCCTGGTCCTGGGATGCTCTCTGTACATTTTGTTTGACCACTTCGAAAACCTTGTGTAGCTCTGTGGCGCGTGTCTCTGGGTCCTTCTCTGTTCTTCCGCTTCGCGGCGTGACTTGGTCATACAGTGCGATCGGCAAGCGTGGCTCACGTCCTTGGACTAGGAAGGCTGGGCTGAATCCAGTCGTGTCCGACGCACTGGTGTTAATGGCCAGCATTATTTCTGGTAGCAGTTCATCCCACGAACTCTGGTGTCCTTCCACGTACTGGGCTACCATGGTTTTTATTGTGCGGTTTGCCCTCTCCGTTGGATTCTGTTGGGGGCTGTATGGGGCGGTGTGTTGTAGTTCCATCCCGAGCTTTTCGCAAAATCTGTGGAAAGATTTGCTGGTGTACTGTGTTCCATTGTCGCAAACGAAACACCGCGGTATCCCGAAGCGGCACAGTATCCGTTCCCGGAAGGCTCGCTCTAAGTGGGCGGTGGTAGCCTTGCGCAGTGGGACTAGCTCCACCCATTTAGAGAACAGGTCGAAAAACACCAGGAGCATGGTGTTTCCGTGTTTCGAGCGCGGAAGGGGGCCAACGAAGTCTGAGCAGACCGTCCCGAAAGGTTCTGCTACCTGTCTGGTCAACATCTTCCCGGCGGGCTTCATTTGGCTCACTTTGTACGCCTGACACTTGCTGCAACGTCGTACGTATCGGGTTACGTCTCGGAAAAGGCCGGGCCAGTAGTACCGCTGCATAACTCGGTTGATCGTTTTCCGTATTCCAAGGTGGCCAGCTGTGGGATTGTCGTGGCACTCGTTTAGTACTCGGGAGCGTTGATTGGATGCCACGCAAAGCTTCCACGGTACGTAGTCCTCTTCCGTTGGGCGGTGGCCCAAGTGTCGGTACGCCTGGCCGTTTTCTAGGGTGTAGTCCGGGTTCTTCTCTGGTTGGTCTTTGATGCGCTTGATAAGCTTTAGTAGCCATGGGCATACAATTTCATCGACCTGTGCAGTCTGTAGTGTCTCCTCCAGTGGTTGCCTCGACAACGCATCGGCCACGACGTTTAATTTTCCCCGGCGATAATGGATGTCGAATTGGTACTGTTGTAGTTCGAGGGCCCACCTCGCAATTCGCCCCGTCGGGTTGTCTATGCTGTTGAGCCACTTAAGGGCCAGGTGATCGGTGACCACGTCGAACCGATAGCCCTCGAGGAAACATTTGAGCTTTCGGATGGCCCAAACGATAGCCAGGCATTCCTTCTCCGTCTTCTCAAGTGCCCTTTGGAATGTGGCTGTCGCGGAATGTAAACCAAAAGTCATGACCATCCAGTGAAAGAGGCCTCGTCTCGGCACCGTAAACGCCGTGTACAGGCGGCTGTTCCGTGCCATAGAGATCTGCCAGCATCCGCTCTTTAGGTCCAACGTGATGATATATTTCGCGTTCCGAAGCCTCTCCAATATGTGGTGTATCCTCGGTAGTGGGTAAGCATCTGGCACTGAACGTGCATTAAGCTGCCGATAATCAATGCACATCCGGACGTCTCCCGTCTTCTTTCCGACCAACACAATCGGCGCACTGTGGGGACTCTTTGAAGGCTCGATACAGTCATTCTTTAACAGTTCGTCCACCTGGTCGTAGATGATTTTCTGCATCGCCGGATTCTTTGGGTAATACCGCTGCTTGATCGGTCTCTCGTCGCGCATGGTGATTACGTGTTCAGCGATGTGGGATACGCCTTTTAAACCATCAAACAGAGCTAGTTCGCGTTCCAGGAACTCCCGTACCCGAGGGTCAGCTTCGGCCTCTCGGTCGTCTTCCGTCTTTGACTCCGTTTCCAGCGCGATTTGGGCGACTGCGACATCATCGCTTCGTTTCCCCAGAGGGGAACGAGGACGTTGGGGTGGTATGACACCCTCAAGTGGCCCTCGTGAACTTTCGCCGTACCTTCGTCGGATCCTTTGTTGCGCTTCCTTGTTGACCGGTCTCATCATCTCAGTGCTCTCACCCTCCTCGTGCGTCGACGTCTTAGAGGTCACCTTGCGACTGTAGACATCTGGTGTCTCGTGAGTGCTCGGGTCTTCCTCTAGTTGCTCGGTTCTCGGGACTGGTGTGGTTGATTCATGGTGGTGATTGGTGACTCGTAATCTCGGAGCAGGCGTTGGTGATTCCTGGTAGTGATTGGTGGTGGGTACCCTCGGGGCTGGTGTGGGTGATTCCCGGTGGTGGTTGGTGGTTGGTACCCTTCGGCGGCCAGGCGGGCTCTGTAGCATTCCTGGTGTCAGCTGCAGCTCTATGTCGCCAACGGTCAGGGTTGCCTCAACGGCGCACAGGAAGTCGATCCCTAGTATCAGCTCGTCGGTGACCGTTGGTAACACCAGTAGTGTTAAGGTGACGTGCTGCTCTCCGAACCGTACCGTGGTCGTGTAGGCCTTGGTGACTATAGCTCGGGATCCATCCGCCAGACTCACTCCCACCCGTAAGCGTCGTTCTCCCTTACTCGCTAGCTGCTGTGCGACCGCCTCGTTTATGAAACTTCGTGTGGCTCCGGTGTCAATAGTTGCCGGGAGGGATTTCCCTTCCAAGCTTACCCTGGCTATTATCCGCGCGTTTTCCAGTCGTATGACTCCGTTTACTTCCGGTGCTGGCTGCTCTCTGCTCCCCCCTGGGCCGGATTCGAGGAGGGAGGCACATCGTTTCCCGCAGGCTGGGTGCAGCACTCTATTGTTCGAACTCCCCGTTTTCCACACTGCCAACAGTGTATAACTTGGGAATTCCTGCACTCCCAGTTCCTGTGACCTGTTTGTCCACAGCGGCGGCAGGCATTCCGGACATCTATGGGGGTGTCTGTGCTAGATCCTTGACCGGTTCCGGACATCATCGGAGCACTGTCGCGAAAGGGGTTGCGGTGTCGTGGTGTCGGGGTAGGTACCTCTGGGCTCGTGGTAGTGGGCTTCGGCACTGGGTTGGACCTTTTAGGAGTCCTTAGCTGGGATTCCCTCTCGCGGACCATTTCGTAGTGCACGGCCAGCTTTGTAAGCTGGCTCAGGCAACTGACTTCGTGTCGTCTAACTCTTGGTCGCTAGTGTACCCCGCCCGTTGCATAAGCAACCGCAACTGGATCATATATCCTTTAAATGGTTCCCCGTCGCGTTGCATGTGGGCTCGGATCTGGTCCTCCAACCTTTCATAATATCGGGGTGGTAAGTAGAAATCCAAAAATTCCTGTTTAAACCGGGTCCTGGTTCTACCCTGCACGCGACTTATCCTGAACCAGCCCTCGGCTTCTCCAGTCAGCAGTTCCGATATTGCCAGTGGTAGTCGGTTGAGCTCTATTTGGTGTACTGCCACCCGTTCCTCTACGCGTTCGATGAAGTTGATCGGATCGGAGGAACCATCGAAGGTGATTCCCCAACGCTGTACTTGCTCCGCGGGTGTCCTGTATTGTCCTTCTTGCCTCGCGACTGAGTTGCCGTGCGGCGAGCTGTGCCGAAGTCGTGGGGATGGTCATCCAGCTAGTCGGGTGGGATCGGGTCTGAGGACGGCTCCATCGGTGTTAGTAACTGTAATGACGGGCAGTGTGGGAGCTGTCGGGCTGTTGTCCAAGGGGGATGGGCTCCTTGACCGCTGTTTCCGGTCTGCATCGGCTGGGGATCGGCTCCGATATTTTTCCTCCAGCTCTGTGAAGCGGGTGAGGATGGTGTCTGGGTGCTCGCTTTTGGACACAAAGGTCGCTACCCGGCTGCGTAGCTCCGCCACGGTGCCCTCTGCGTTGAGTCCGAACTGGCTGGCCATGGATACCAGCTCGTCTTTCCTGCAGTAGTATACCCAGCTGACTTTCACCATGGTGTGGATCTGTAGGGGGAGATATACATATGCCCGCAAAGATCTAAAAGAATAAAAACCCTTTTTTTTTTTTTTTTTTATCCTTGGAAGGATCTGTAGAGTTTATTATCCTCGAAAGGATCTGTAGAGTTTATTATCCTCGAAAGGATCTGTAGAGTTTATTATCCTCGGAAGGATCTGTAGAGTTTATTATCCTCGAAAGGATCTGTAGAGTTTATTATCCTCGAAAGGATCTGTAGAACTTTTATCTCGTTGTACTGCGTTGCGTTCACTTCGGTGACCGTGTATATACTGCTTCTCCTTGGCTCACGGCCGGCCTTATATGCCCAGCCGGCGCCGTTCCAGACAAAGCCGGCAGCGCTGCCCTTATCGAGCTTCGACAGCGCTGCTCCTATTAGGCGTCGGCAGCGCTGCGCTTATTGAGCGTCGGCGCATCTCCTCTGGAGCCTCAGCCTGCGGAGACAGCCAAACAAAGATTTTCCGTGGCAAAGGGGGGGTCGGTATTTTAAGGGACGGGCAAGGGGCAAAAAAATTTACATTTTCGGGAATGCCAACAACAAAGGGAAAAGATACAAAAACAACAACAAAACCATAGTTCAGACGAACATATAAGGACATATATATCGACACAAAGATATGAAATAAAATTTTGGTGACTTCCTAGGTACTATTCGGACCCACCACTAAAGACCCACCGTCTTTAAGCCACAAAAGCTCGCAAAAGTGCATTCCAGTGTCCCTGCTCGGGCGCCATCTGTAACGACGTAATTTCGTTGGCCGGGGTCGGCGTCTCAGTCTCTTCCAGGGTCTGTACAGATTATTTGTAACATTGCTGGGACACTGGAGGAGCTGTACCGGAGTATACCTAGGGGCCGAACCAACGGGGAAAAAGCGTAGGTGAAATAGAAGAGGGGGGGGTTCACGAGCATAACCCACGCGCTGGCGGCGATTGGGGAGGCATTTCAAAGAAGTAGGTGGGTTAGTCCAGAGTGATACTCGGAGAACCAACCACCTATTCCCCCGAAGGCCTCTTAGTCACCGACCAGGGCGCCGAGCACAGTTCTGGGGGTACGAGGTGGGCGAGGGTTAGACGGCTCGTCGAACAGCCTGAGGGTAAGACCCGGGAGCCTGCGCGCCGACCGTCCAATCTCACCCGCCCGCACCAGTCACCGGCCGCGTCTTTGAGAAAATCTCTCAGACACGTGTGAGAGACGCGAGTGAGAGGATTTACCACGCACAGAGTAAGACTCGGAATGCGTGTTCCTCCTCCCCACTCGATCCCTCACCACTACAACGCCTGGGTATTACCCGCTTGTCGCTACACGTGGGACATACCCAAGAGGTAAGCGTCGCAGAATCCAGAGTAAGACTCGGAAGATTCGCTAACATACCCCTCAGGTTTGCCCCACGTGGGCCATATGGTGAGGCACCCTGAACCACTAGCCCGAGGCCGACTCGCTAAAACGGGGTAGAAGAGGGGGACACGTAAAATACACAAACTCGGTCTACATTTAGTTTCTTTATTATATATTTTCTTTACGAATACAACATATAACACGACACTATGGATATGTTACCCTAGGGCCACAACAAATCTCGGTGAGGCTGCCTGAGCAACCATTTGGCCCATCGGATGTGGCCGTCACTTACCCCGATCTGCGTGTGTGTAGATTCGTGCGTGCCGTGTGTGTGTATGCCTATGAGTATGTGTGTCCAGAGTGTGTGCCAAAAATGGGTGCCGAAATGTGTGTGCCGTTGGGGTGCGTGCCGTGTGTGCGTATGCCAAGAGTGTGTGTGTCCATAGTGTGTTCCAAAAGTGTGTGCCGAAAAAGTGTGTGTATGCCTATGAGTGCGTGTGTCCAGAGTGTGTGCCAAAAGTGTGTGCCGAAAAGTGTGTGTATGCCTATGAGTGTGTGTATCCAGAGTGTGTGCCAAAAGTGTGTGCCGAAATGTGTGTGCCGAAAAGTGTGTGTATGCCTATGAGTGTGTGTATCCAGAGTGTGTGCCAAAAGTGTGTGCCGAAATGTGTGTGCCGTTGGGGGTGCGTGCCGTGTGTGTGTATGCCAAGAGTGTGTGTGTCCAGAGTGTGTGCCAAAAGTGTGTGCCGAAAAGTGTGTGAATGCCTATGAGTGCGTGTGTCCAAAGTGTGTATAAATGTGCGTATGCGCCTACTTTTTGTTGCCACTGTTTTCTGCGCTGGCTCAGCTGCTGTCCCGATTTTCCACTGTTGTTGTTGCTGCTGCTGTTGTTGCACGCTGCAGTTGTTGCACGCTGCAGTCGCTGCGCACTGTGCAGGTTGTTGTTGTTGCTGTGGTAGCTGTTGCTGCTGCTGCCTGCTGTCGTCCACTCCTGTTGTTGTTGTTTCTGCTGCTGCTGCCCACTGCAGTCTCTGCGCACTGTGCCGGTTGTTGTTGTTGCTGTTGTAGCTGTGGTTGCTGCTGCTTATTGCTGTCACTTGCTCGCGAGTTTTTTTTTTCCACTTCGTTTCGCTGTCTAAGTCCGCGCAAAACTGATTTTGCCAAATCATTCTTTTCTGCCGGCTAGCTTGTACTCCTCTTCTTTCTATTATCCGGCTTCTATCCGCGTAGGGCGAGCTTTTGTGTTTGCGCGCGCGCAACGACCAGCTTTTTGCTCGCTCGTGCGTTGATCGCGAGCAAAGCTTTTGCGCTTGCACGCAAAAGCAGCCAGCTTCCGAGAGTGAGCTGCGCACTGTGCCAGTGGTTGTTACATGAAAGGTGGATAGGGATGACGTCACGGACGAAACATAACAGCTGTGCGGTAGTTTTGCTACCTCACAATATATTACACAATATTATATATATAATTTTTTGCTTAACGCTTCATTCACGAGTGAAAATGTTTCTTTTATCGAACTACTCATGTCAGCAAGGGTATTTTAATTTTAATACTCGATACCGAAAGTAAAGAGTATATTGGGTTTTTGCAACGTCCGTCATGGTGTCTGCCCGTCTGTCCATCTGTATGAACGCAACTTTTTTCCACACCTTTCAAGTTAGAGACTTCAAACTTTGCAAATGTCTATGGCATAGTAAATTAAAGTGTTAAGATTGGAGTTCTACGATAACTAGGGGGCTGGCAAATCGATAAACTCGATAACGCAAAATCGATAGATTCAGCTATTTCGCAAGCCCTTACAGCTAGAACTACCAAATTTGGGGAGAAAATAGCTACTAACAACCCCCAAAAAACTGCATTAAAACTTTCATGCCACGCCCATCTTTACTGCCCTAGCCGCACTCAACCACCCCAACGCTTCGCTAAAAACGGTAGTGCGTGTATCTTCCAAAGTGTTTGAGCTAGAGTCACAAAATTTGTTAGGTAGATAACTGGTAACGACCCCCAAAAAACAGCATCAAGGTTTTGGAGCCCCACCTACCCATTCCGCCTCCAGCCCCCTCGCGGCTTAAAAACAGAAATGCTTATATCTATTACAGTTTTTAAGCTAGAACCACCAAATTTTGTGCCAAGATAGGTGATTACAACTCCCAAAAAAATGCATAAAAACTTTGGATGCCACGCCAATCCATAGTGCCCAAGCTGCCCCAAACCGCCCTAATGCTTCACTAAAAACGGGAATGCGTTTATTTTCCAAAGCGTTAAGGCTAGAGTCACCAAATTTGGTAGGAAGATACCTGTTAACGATCCCCAAAAAACTGCACCAGGCCTCCCCGTTTCCCAGCCCACTGCATTTTGCAATCAAAAACGCCTATATTTTCCACAGCTTTTGAGCTTGTGTTACCAAATTTGGTGCCAGTATTGGAGATGAAAAAATACAAAAAATGTGGATGGCGCCCCCCACCCATACCGCCCATATTCTACTAACTTTGAGCTAGAGTCACCAAATTTGGTATGAGGATAGCAATTGACATCATAAATAGATCTGCAGCAAAACTTCGGACGCCACGCCCCACCATGCCAGCCCCCAGCCCCCCCTTCCACCATATTCTACTAACTTTGAGCTAGAGTCACCAAATTTGGTATGAGGATAGCAATTGACATCATAAATAGATCTGCAGCAAAAAGTTGGATGCCACGGTTGTCGGTTGCTTCCCAAAAGCCGGCACTGAGCGCTCTGAAACAGACCGCTCCACTGGAAGGAACGATTCAATACAGCAACACTCTCAGCAGAAGTCGACAAATGTCGTCCAAAAATTCAACCGGTGCAGGCTCTAACGATTAATACTGAAAATATTAATCATATTATAAGAATATAAAATTACACTACCTGTTGTTTGGTCGATGTTACCTTCAATATGTTTTGATTTGACATGTTGCAATATACTTTACACCCCATCAAACTGCCACTTCGAGTTAGCACCACCAGACTTATAAAATCGAAGTATATTAATTATTTTAAAAAATTTATAAAAATTTGCGCTTACCTGTTCAACCTTCAATCAGCTGTTTTATCGAACAACGGTTCAAATGAACTGGTTTCTCTCCAGTTAAATGCCCAGTTACTCGTACGTGAACTAAATTGAACTTGAACTTAGAAAACAGCTGATCAGTTCAACTACACGTAAAACACTGTTTGCTGGTTACCCAAAACTCAAACTGAATTGATTTGAATTGAAAACCTGCAGCAAACAGAATTTTTAGTTTCAGTTCATATTCCAGTTCAAGTTGGTTCTAATTACTTTGAACAGCTGATTTAAAATGGACGGAATTTTTGGTGCAGGAAAATGATTTTTTATACAACAAAACTAATTAAGGATCCGGCAAAGAAAAGGGCAGCTTGGATATTTATTGCCGCGGAATTGGGAACACACCGTAAATATAATTGTATTACATAATTGTTTTTTTTTTTTTGTAACTATTGTTTATTATTCTGCAGCGGAATCGGTGAGCGGCGCTGGACATCGCTAGGGGAGAGGTTCAATGTGCAGAAAAAATTGAGAATTATTTTAATTCTGTATTTTGCTGAATGTTTTTCTGTAGTATTCAGCGACATTCCAATCCCTATAGATTGGCCAAACTGCCCAACGTCGCGTTCGCATTTCCGGCATTTCCAAGCTTTTTAAACCGATTCGCACTAAGTACATGTAATAAACCTTAACCATATCATCCATATTTAGTTGGTTTATTATTTTCTTGTGTAAACAAAAATTCGCGCGCAATTTTGAAAATATCAAAACAATGACAAACAGCTGTGCGATAAATGAATGTACTGGGTTATCAGTTCAATTACATGTTCATGTTCATTTTTAGGTTCAAACTAAGTTCACGTTTGGGTAATCGATTGGTTTTCAAATGCCAATTCGCGTTCACCTTCAATATAAATTCAAGCTCGGGTAACTGGGCCTTTATTCCTCAGTTAATATTTACGGTCAGTTATACTTCAGTTAATTCCTTATGGGAGAATACAAGCAAACTGAACCTCAGTGACTGTTAACAGATTAACTCATGGTGAAACAATATTAAGGTGTTCTATTCCGAATTCCTGCTCTCTATGGCCGTACTTATAGGCTATTCACACTAGGGCACATATCGGGGAACGATGAGATGTGAAATTGTGTTCACATTTCAATATTTAACATATAACATCTTGCGTCTTCTTCTTCATTTGTAAAAAAGACGCTTATTTCACCACGTATTTTTTTTGTCGTTACAAAATATTACAAAAGAATGGATAAAAGAAATTTAGAGATAATATCTATAGTTGCTCAGCAACAGGGAATGATTGTTGATCTTGCTGACTATTTAAATAAACCCTGTGAAGACGAGGATTTCGAAGATGAGCAACTTTATGCACTTGTTGCAATGCCTCGGAGGATTTGGGCGCATGTAAGTGAAAATAAAAATTAATAAATACTAGGTAAATAATCAAAAAACTTTTAGATGCGGTTTGGTGAGTTTTGGGAAAAGGATATTTCCAAAAATAATGAAGCCTTTTTTAAAGAAAGTTTTAGGATGGAGAAGGCGTCATTTTCGTTACAGGTGCAGAGGTAGGGAGTTTTAAGAAGGAAAAGCACGCCGTTTAGATACGCAATAGAGTACGAAAGACGCATAGCCATCGCACTGTACGCCTTGGGGAGTGCAGCCGAGTAACGGACTGTGGCACGGCTGTTTGGTGTTTCTCCAAATAGTGTATGCAATATTCTGCACGAGTTTTGTCCAGCTGTTGCTGTGGAATTTGGCGGAGATTATCTGCCAGAAAAATTTTTTAAGAGAATGTATGGTTGATGAACGCGTCCTAGGGTTTGAAGCCCTTGGATTTCCACAGTGCATTGGAGCAATTGGTAAACAAAGTTGTTAAGTAGTCAATGTTGTTTTTAACAATTATTTTTTATTATTAAGATGGATGTCATATAGAGGTCGTAAATCATCAAAACACTCTGCCCACAAGTCCAGCAGGAGTGCTTCCTTTTCGGGCGACCATATTGTTCGATTTGCTGTATATTTTCTTTCTAAATTCGAAAATATTATGAAAATAACATAAATAATTTGCATTTGAGTTACCGTTGTCGTTGCCCGCCATGATTTATTTGCCATTCATTTGCGTAGACATTGTTTACATTTTGGTTGTGAATGACAATTTTTTAGTGGTGGAATCAAAAATATCGAAACTAACTAAATAAAAACACTTGGATTAGGAACATTTCCAGAAGATGTTGGAATATTTTGAGAAAACTTGGAACGGGTACTTCATACGTAACATCTTTGATGTAAGATGTTAGATGTTAAATGTGCCCTAGTGTGAATTGGGTATTAGTTTTTGTCAGTATCAGGGTTCCCAACCGTACGATAACTATCGTACAAATACGATAATTGAGGGTCCACGTACGATGTACGATAGCATGTCATTATCGTACGCAAATTGAACGATAATTTCATCATAATGCAAACGAAATTCGCAATAAAGTAAAATTAAAATCAGATTTCGCAACGATTTGTATTGATTTCCTAATAGAAGGCTGCAAAGAAATTAAAAAGCCATTTGATTTTTCGGATACTGTTCTAAAATTATTGTTGAATCTGAATCCGTCAAGAGCAATGTTGAGAAAGACCAGGGATATCGTCCCCAGTTTGCTACCCTTGATGAAGGCCATGCTTTGGATAACATCAACTGATCAACATCAAATAATCGATGACGAGTGGCGTCAATTACCGTCTTTCGTGCTCCCGGCTGGTATTGATGTTAATAATCCGGTCGACATTTTTGGGCAAAACTATTGGAGTTTGAAGAAGGAGATCAAAGAATGTCATTTAAAAACGTATTAAACTTTGTGCTCGAAGCAATATCACTTCCACACTCAAATGCTGACTGTGAACGCATTTTAAGCCATATTAATTTAATTAAAACTAAGGCTCGAAATAAAATGACTATTTCGACGGTTAATGGTGTGCTATTAGCTAAACAGCGAGTAAGAGGCAAAGAAAACGATTGCACAACTTATGAACCTTCACAGAGCGAATACAGTCGGTTGAATATAGCGCTTCTTTACAAAAAAACAATTACAGTAGGACCTCGCTTAACGCAGCCCATTGGAATTTGGCCTGTTTCTAAAATTGAGGTAGTAGCGAAAACTGAGGAACAATCTTTTGTGTCTACGAGACCTATTTCCAAAAGTAGATGCATTTTCTTATCATTTAAATCAAAGTAAATCGAGTTTATCTGCAAGGATTTCATTTTAATTTATTAAGTTTTTGATAAAATTAGAAATTGTGGTCTGTACTTTGTTTAATTTCCTTAGAGAGTTGCGTAAAATGAGGTAAATTCTTTTCAAGTTAGGAATTTTTGTGTTGCGATTATCGAGGAGTTGCGTTTAACGAGGGTTGCGTTGAGCGAGGTCGTACTGTACTTCAGAAAACACTGATATGACAGTTCAAGAATTATATAGTGACACGGATGTAGAGCAGTTTAATAATATTTTAATGCCAAACCAATTCTAGGTAAAACACGAATAATAATTCTTTATGAATAAGTTAATTATATTAACATATAATAATATTTTCCGTTTTTATGAATTTAAGTGTTTATTGATAAATAAAAGAAATTCTTTCATTTTTTATTTCACTACCCTTTCATATCCATTTCTTTTTAACAATTACGAAATTTTAGCGTGTTTCATGCCGAACTTGCATGGGAAGTTCCCATTAGGAACAATAAAATTTTGTCCGAGTGAAATTTAAACTTGGCGCGTTTGAACTTCAAATGGAAAGGAAATCGAGTCAGGTCTGTACGACGCTTAAAGCACTTGGGTTTGTTCTGTTGATTTGAATGCGGTGGTTTAAAACTTGATGGAATAACATAAGGCGGTCCGTTTGCTTGTTGAAGAGAAAAAATGTGTGCGAAGATTTTTTTTCTTGTTTATTAACCCTTAAGCGCACACTTATTAATATGAAATATTGCAAATTTTGCTGTAAAGTATATATTTTAAAATTAAGTACCTAAACCACAACATTTCCATTAAGAATCAAAAACAGCGTTTGATTGGTAATTCAAAACTATTAAAAATTAAACTTTAAAAAATTTTCGTCTTTCGTTGGTGTCGGTTGTGTTTTTCAGCGCTCTCAATAAGTTATTGTTTTCTTGTGTTTGTGCACTTAGTGTTACTTGGTTTTATTTGGTAAACGATTCTAGCAGTGATCGCAAATATACGTTGTATATATTTACGTGTGCTTAATAATAGTTGCGGACTTAAATTACATTTGAAGTCGCAGCAGAACCAACGCTGCATTTGCTTTAAAGAAACATATGTACATACATACGTATATTTGCATTTGCTTATTCTGTGCTTGTTCTGTGTTTTCTTTCATCCAATAACAACAAACAGCTTGTCTTATTTTCTTGCTCTTGCACTCCAGCATCAGTCCTCTCACGCTAACGTCCGCTCTTATCCGAAGTACTTGTAGTTGTATCTGCCAACGCACTCAAGCTCTCTCGCTCTCTTGGTTTTTACCGTTTGATCGTGCTCATTGCATCCTCCTTCACACTTACTTTCGTGAACCCTACATCTTTTTGATAAAGCATATTACTTATTTTTTTTTTATTAATATTTTTATTTACTCAACTTAAAATCAATATGCTAGTCTGTTGCAGCAACAACTGCAAATTGGTTGGATCATCCAACCAAGACTTTATTCTGTGCAGATTGTGTGACAATGTGATACACATGAAGTGTGTTGGCTTTACGGCCAAAATACGGGACTGCTTAATTGCAGACATAGGCCTTAAATGGTTTTGTCAGTCCTGTAATGAGGTTGAAAAGGAGTCGACTCAATTTATGAGACAGACATATGCAGGTTTTAATACAATGCATACTGCATTTAATAACCTGCATACTTCCTTTAAAGAGTTGCAGTCGAGCTTCAAAAAAGGCAAGTTGTTGAGTAATTTGCCGAAGCGTAAAAAGACTTCAGGGCCTAATCCGCTCACTGTTCCTCCGGTCTTGGTCACCACTCCCCTTTTGGTACCTATCGCTAATCCCCCAACGGGTTCAATTGCTAGCCCGTTAATGCATTTCATGCAAACCATAACCCTTTCCCGATTTTAACACCAAATCTTTCTCTTCCAACAGCTTGTGTGCCTATTCAGCCTACTGAAGGTACACCGGGGGCTCACAAGCCTCTTGTTGTTGTGCCTTTGAAAAAATTTATTTTCGTGTCTAGGCTAGCATCCGACACTTCGTTGGATGATGTTAGTGCCTACATTAAAAGTAAAATAGACTCTCCATTTATAACTGTTGAAAAGTTCAAGTTTAAACAAGCCCGAACCATATCTTCTTTCAAATTGAGTGTTCCGCCCGAACTTTTCTCGACAATTTGTTCTGGAAAGTTTTGGCCACCGCAGCTTATTGTAAAGGAGTATGTGAATAGGCGCAAAATTAATAATAACGATAGTAGGTTCAGTAGTGCACCAACTGTTAGCCACCCTATTGCCTCAACTTCGGCGGCAAAAAACTAACAAAAGTAGTTAGCTTGGCCTATCAAAATGTTCGAGGCCTTAACACTAAACTTTCTAAACTATATGTAAACAGCTTATCCTTTGATTCTCAGATAGTAGCACTGACAGAAACCTGGTTAAAACCTGATATATCTGATTATTCCGTTTTGCCTAATAAGTATAACCTGTACAGATGCGATCGCACCTCCCGCAAGGGGGGCGGTGTTCTCATTGCTGTTGATTCCTGTATTTCCTCTGAACAGATTCAATCTCATGATCATCCGGATATTGAGTTCGTATGTGTTAAAATATTATTTAGCGGCCGCTCTCTTTATATTACTTGTTCATATATTCCTCCCAATTCTGATATTAACATTTACAAATCCCATCTGAATGCCCTGCAGCTTGTGTCGTCGTTGTTGACGGATATGGATCAACTTATAGTGGTTGGTGATTTTAATTTGCCACATGTGTTATGGTCTGTGAATGACACATCTTCGGCGCAATTACCGGCCACTTCTGATGATTTTATCGATGGCCTTTTAGAGTTAGGCCTATCACAAGTTAACAGGGTGCATAACAGTAGTAATAAAATGCTAGATTTAATATTTGTTTCTGACTCTGATTGTAGTAATGTTAGTAGAGTACACCCTTTAGTGCTTCCCGAAGATACATACCACCCAACTTTAGAACTTTCATTTGAACTTTTTAACCTTAGCTCAACATCTAACAATTGTTTAAAGACACGATGTTTTCGTAAAACTAACTTTACTAAATTGAATGACCTTCTTCAGCATACTAATTGGTCTCAACTTTATTCTTGTACTGATATAGAAACTGCCATTGCCATTTTTTACAGGACTTTGAATTCATATTTGGATATATGTGTTCCCGTCACTGTTCCTTTAAGTGAAAATAAACCACCTTGGTTTACGAGGGAACTATCAAAATTAAAAAACGTGAAAACAAGATCCTATAAAAAATTTAAAAGATCTGGAAATACTTTAGATTTATCCTTGTATATAATTGCAAAGTCAAATTTTATTTCTGTAAACACTTTTTGTTATAACAATTATCTCAATCGTTGCAGATTAAACTTTTCCCGCGATCCGCAACAGTTTTTTAAATTTGTTAACTCTAAACGTAAATCTTCTTGCTTGCCTTCCTCGGTTTACCTTGATAATACAAAAGCAAATACCGATCAGGCAGTGGCCGATCTCTTTGCTGAGTATTTTCAATCTGTATACACATCGAGTTCATATAGTTGCACTAATTCCTATCCTTTTCAAGTTCAAGCGTCAAACTGCATTTATGTCCCAGTTATAACTGAGTGTACGCTGCTAGGCGACCTCAACACTATCAAACCCGGCTTCTTGCCTGGTCCTGATGGAGTGCCAGGTTGTATACTTAGATATTGTGCGGACTCACTTTGTAAACCCTTACACAAATTATTTAACTTGTCAGTTGACTCAGCTGTGTTTGCTGGTATATGGAAGGAATCTTTTATTATTCCACTCCATAAAAATTCTTCTAAGTCCAACGTTAAAAACTATAGGGGAATATCTAAGCTGTCTGCCATTCCGAAAGTCTTTGAAAAAATTATTTGCACCCAATTGCAGCACTTATGTACTTCAATTTTATCCCCTTATCAACACGGTTTTGTTAGGCGAAGATCTACTACCACCAACCTTCTTGAGTTTACCTCACTAGTTATCAAAGGGTTTCAGGACAAAATGCAAACTGACGTCGTTTACACAGATTTTAGTAAGGCATTTGATTCTGATTGTTAGTCATTCTTTGTTGCTTCAAAAATTAAATATTATAGGATTTCCAGCAAAACTCCTGTCGTGGCTTTCTGAGTACTTGTGTGGCCGAACACAAAAAGTAGTTTTTAAATCTTCTGTATCCAAATCTATTTTTGTTACCTCTGGTGTTCCTCAGGGGAGTCACATGGGACCATTGCTATTTAATCTATTTATTAACGATCTTCCTGCTGTTATTACTAACTCTCGTGTTTTTATGTTTGCTGATGATGTAAAGCTATGTTTCACCTATAATGATGATTCTCTATGTAACTTACTACAGTCGGACTTGGGGGCACTGTCGGCTTGGTGCCGTTATAACTTACTTAATTTAAATTGTTCAAAATGTAAAATCATGACTTTTTGTAGAGGTTCCCCTCATACTGCTCAATACGTGCTTGATGCTTCACCACTTGTCCGCGTTTTTGAAATTAAAGATTTAGGCATCATTCTTGATAGCAAATTAAAATTTGATTCTCACATATCGTCGATGGTCAATAAGGCCATAAATGTACTAGGCTTCATCAAGCGGTGGTCAAAAGAGTTTGATGATCCCTACACCACTAAAACGCTATATACATCATTGGTACGCCCCATCCTGGAGTATGGATCTTGTGTGTGGTCCCCGCAATACGGGCTTCACCGGGATAGAATTGAATCTGTGCAGAGGAAATTTCTTCTGTTTGCGCTCAGATGTTTTAACTGGGTTCCTGGAATAGACCTACCACCCTATTCAAGTAGACTTCTTTTAATTAATCTTCCTTCCTTGTTGAACCGTAGAATTATGCATGGTGTGGTATTTGTCACTAATCTACTTAATGGTGAAATCGACTCATCAGTTCTTCTAAGTCGAATAAAATTAAATGTTCCCATTAGATCCACACGTAACTTTTTACCCCTCAGCCTCGATCGTTGCTCGAGCAACTATTTAATTCATGAACCATTTCGTGTATTATGTTCTGACTATAACAAACTTTATTCTCTTGTCTCTCTGGAGACGTCGACTCCAGTACTAAAACGATCTATCCTTTCTGCCTTATCTAATCGTAACCACTAATCACTAATCTTCCACTGGTCTGATTGGGTTTTTCTGGGTTTTTCCCAATCCACGCAACAAATGTTGGACCAGTTATATTTATTTGGAATTTCCCAGAGCTTTAACGTTAACTTTTTAAATTTTTTATCTTAATTTTGAACTTTATTTCAGATATTATAATAATTTATTTTATACTATATTATTTTAATATTATAATTATAGTTAATTTTGATTTGTCAGCTGCTCATAGCCGACATTAAATAAATAAATAAATAAATAAATAAATGCCATATTCAAACCCAACGGACATGCTAAGGGTTGATCAACAATCACATTGCCGCCTCACTCTCACTCAAGACACTCAGTATATTTTGTTCATTTCACTCGCACATATTGCAAGCATACAATAAGTGGATGGCTGTTGCAGACGGGACCACCTTATGTTATGTTATATATATATATATATAAATTAAATTTATAAAACACTTTCGTTATTATGTATCAATTTATGAATTTAAACTAGAAATACCATCCTGTCAAAGCTAAAACCGGCTGGGAATTTTAGGGGTTTGCAACGATTATTTGTGCCTTAAAAGTATGCTATTAATATTGATGATCTAAAAACTGACTTCATTTCCATCGATTCAATTCAATATCTCTGGTGTTTCTTAACCGATTTGGAAAAATTTTGAGAAAAGTTCTATTGTTATCCATTATTTCAAACCCCATCTTTACATTTTCCAATTTCGATATTTTTTGGTAATCAATTCCATGTTTATATCTGAAACCAGAATAGTTATCGATAATTTGAAACAAACTTGTTCTGCTCATTGTATAGGAGAACTTATATTCAAAATCTGAAGTCTCTAGCTCTTGTAGTCTCTGAGATCTACGCGTTCATACAGACGGACAGACGGACAGACGGACATGGCCATATCGACTCGGCTATTGATACTGATCACGAATATATATACTCTATAAGGTCGGAAATGCTTCCTTCTGCCTGTTACATACTTTAGCACAAAGCCATTATACCCTGATTTACCCATTTTATGGGTTCAGGGTATAAATACCCCTTTAACCAATATTCAATATTATGTTAGCCCTCCCTCATTGCCAAAACACAAACAAACATATAAAACAGAAATAGTATTAAGGAATCTCAAGGTTTTCTAATCAATTGCACAAAATTCATATTAAGTTATACTACCCGTCCAACTTGGACCGCATCAACCATATCATATAATACAAATTAAGGCTGGTTCTAGTTCATCCATGTGAGCACACATTCACGCAAAATAACAATATTAAGAGGGGGGCGTGGCCAAATTTTCGATGCAATGCTTTTGGGGGTCATTACCATTATCTTCATACAAAATTTGGTGAGTCTAGCTCAAACACTTTGGAAGATACACACATTACTGTTTTTAGCAAAGCGTTCGGGCGGCTAGGGCAGTATGGATGGACGTGGCATCCAAAGTTTTTATAAATTTGGTTGGGGTCGTCCACACCTATCTTAGCACCAAATTTGGTGGCTCTAGCTCAAAAACTGGAAGATACAGGTGTTTCTGTATTTAAACTGTGGAGGCCGGTTCCGGAGTGGGTGGGCGTGGCTCCAAAAATTTCAATGCGATATTTTGGGGGTTGTTTGTAACTATCTTCTCCGCAATTTTGGTAGTTCTAGCTGTAAGGGCGTACGAAATAGGATTTATCGATTTTGAGTTATCGAATTTATCGATTTGCTAGACCCCCAGTTATCGTAGAACCCCAATCTTGACAATTTAATTTACTACGCTTTAGATAAAGACATTTGCAAAGTTTCAAGTCTCTTACTTGAAGGGTGTGGAAAAAAGTTGTGAACAAACGGACAGACCGACGGACAGACACCATGACGGACATTGCACAAAACCCAATATACTCTTTACTTTAAAATTAATACATGAATTTACATTGTTATATGTATTATTAGCAATTCACAGTCTGTTAATTAGACTGTCTGTGGCTCAACACCCCGATTCTCACAGCAAATCGGGAATTTAGGTAATTCCACTACAAATCCAATTCATTCGGCATCCTGTTTTAAGTGTTAGCTGACAGCTGTTTGTGTATTATTTGTATGTATTTAATTTATTTATTTATTGTCTGCTATAAGCAGCTGACATAGAATGAAAATTAATGCAAAAATAAAATATTAATAATAATAAAATTAAAAGTAAACCAATAAAATATTATAAGTAAATCTGAAAGTTAATTAAGGTAAAAATATTAAACAGTGCACGTTTAAGCTCTGGGAAATTATTATTATTTCTAAATTTTGTTCACCCCAAGATTTTTTAGGTTTGCAGCCTATAATGCTTATACAAAGCTTATCAAATTGCACAAAATTAAATTTATAAATATTTGCCTTAACGCTTCATTAACCAATGACAATGTTTCTTATATCGAACTACTCATGTCAGCAAGGGTGTTTTCCATTTTAGCAAAGAACTTCTCATGAGTTGCTTTGGAAGCTTGTTTAGCTTCCTCTAATGGCTTAACCGTAGAATACGTCTGTCCTTGTGCAACAAAAATTATGAAATGCTAGCCTATTAACAACAGCCACATAGATGATTTCACTGTGTTTGTTGTCGACACTGCTTTTTACTGCAACACTGGTTAGCATCTCTGATATAAATAATACAAATATTGACTTGAAATATAAATATGATATAATTTATTATATCAAAATTTCTGCATATTTAAATCTAAATTTATTTTTATTTAATGCAATAACTTTGTTACTGTTCACGAGTTTCGAAAATCAGGGCTGCCACCGTAAAGACGAATTTTCGATAGTTTAGTTATCGATAGTTTAAATGAAACTTTTGCACGGGCAAATGAATTGTTTTGGTGCAAAACCAGAATTTCCTATAAAATAGGTTCGTTCAATATTTTGTAGGGGCACATACAATTTTTGATTTTTGCAACCTCGTTTGTTCTACGGGCGCCACGGAGCGCTCTGAAACAGATCTATCCACTGCTGAACGCTCCATCGATTCTTGTCTAGAAAGAAACAACAAGGCCGTCAGCCAGTTGGAACTCTGGATACCGGCCGACCTCCAGTTTAACAAGGCTTCTCGCGGTACACGGGCTATGCCGCGGGTGACTTTCCACTCCCGTCTACTCGTGGAACTAAAATTATGAATGTGAAAAAAACAACAAACCCAGTGTCCGGGACACTCTGAAACCCGGGGGAAACGTCAATCCCTCTGTAGGTGCTTGCACCTCTTCGTCGACACCTGGTACGCCAGCAGGGGCTCGCAACGCCGCAAGCGGCACTGCTGCAGGACGAACAAGCCATTCGTCCTCACAACCCGGTCGCTGACCTGGAACGGCTCCTGGAGCTCGGAGGTTGCAACATAAGTTTGCATCACCAGCTTCCAGGTCCGCGACGCAGGCGATCACCCAGGGGTCCGCTTCAACGGCGGCAAATAAACCACCGATCCATGACCGGAGGCGGACTGCAGAAATTCTGCAACAAAACTTGAGCGGCCAGCAGTCGATGGGGTCAAACTCGTTGAATGGGCCAAGACAATACTGCCGGATTTCAAGCCAGCAATCCCGGCCGCTTCTGCAAAAGCCAAGCAGAAGCGTCAACGCTCCGTGGAGGAGCAGGCTCCGTAAGCCAAGGCATGGCACATCGGCAGAGCTCTACAAAAAAGCTGTGGCCTTGCTGGGGGAAGTCTACCCCGGGGCGAAGCTCGAGGCGGTCGATTGGAAAGACGTGCCAAGTCAACCCAGAACGAGAGCTTGGGTTTCTGTTAAGCCAGAGGAGCCCGAGCGAATCCTCAAGCTCCTTCAGATGAGTAACCCAGACTTGGTTACTCAGGATTGGAGGATTGCCAAAGTCGAGGCGCCTGAAGGCAACAGCCGACAGATAATCCTCGTCATTAATGATGAGTCAGCCAAGACTCTTGCCGCAACTAACGAGGCGGCTCACTATGGCTTCAAGCCAATTGCGATAAAAGTTTATCGCTCTGATGCAGCCAGGTAGCCGTCCGGGTCGGAGGACGCACCGGTGGCACAAGACACTGCTGCCCTCTTGAAGCAGCCACTGCCGGTTGGTGTCGTTGATGATACCACCGCCAATGGTAAAATCACAAGCGAAGCGCCGGCAGCTAAGGCGAGTGACGGCCATGCCGGTCAGGAACTATCGGAACTTGCTGACGCGCCCCAAATGATCAGCCTCGAAGAGGATACAGACGATGAGGCTGATCTCACAGTGGTGGAGTTGAAAACGGAAGATGTCTCTGACACTCCTCCAGATCAACCTCCACCACTGTAAAGCGGCTGCAGCCGCTCTTCTGCTCCGCATTGGCTTATGCGGAGCAGACATTGTCCTCATCCAGGAACCTTGGGTGTGTGGTGGCATGGTTTCTGGACTGGGGACTCAGGACTACAAGCTACTTGTAGCCCGCATCGAAGGTAAAGTCCGCACCTGCATTCTAGCAAGAAAACACCTAGAAATTTTTCTGCTTCCTGATTTCAGCGATGGTGACAACAAGGTTGTATGCCTTGAGCTGAAGCCTGGACAGGTCAGACTTAGCTCTACCTACACGGCCCACGACCACCAGGGGCCCCTACCACAGCAACGACTACGGGCGTTAATTGCTGACTGCGAATTAACGCATACCGAGCTAGTAATATGCTGCGACGCCAACACTCACCACCATCAGTGGGGCAGCTCGGCTATAAATGAACGGGGTGAATTACTTTTCAATTATATCTTAACAACAAATTTAAACATTTATAATATAGGTAACGACCCTACCTTTATTATAAAGAATAGGGAAGAGGTCTTAGACATGACGCTAGCCACAACCTCCCTCTATCAACGACTAACAAAATGGAGGGTACTCGTAGAGCACTCCTTCTCCGACCACAGGTATATCGACAAAGACTTCTGTCTTGACATACCCAAACCCAAATGGTGCAGAAACGTTAAACGTACAAACTGGACCAAATTCAAAGAATGCCTCGAAAGGCTAATCCCAGAGAATCCCCCAGCGGGACTCCCCTCTCCCGAGTACACAGAGTTACTCACAAGCAAGCTCACGGAGGCATGCAAGTCCGCCCTAAACATGACATGCCCCCAGAGCAAACCAAGAGGCAAAACAAAATCACCATGGTGGTCCTCGCAACTAGGCGAGCTTCGTAAAACCTCGCGAAAGCTGTTTAATAGAGCTAAGTCGAGGGGAGACGACCAATCATGGAGTCTCTACAAAGCCAGCTTATCCACTTTCAAAAAGAATCTTAGACAAGCTAAACGCTCCTCATGGCAAAATTTTTGCTCCAAAATAGAGAGCACTGCAGAAGCAGCAAGGCTCAGGAAGGTTCTCTCAAGTACTCAAGCAACCATAGGCTTCCTCAAAAAACCTAATGACTCATGGACAACGACCAGTCTAGAGTCACTAGAACTTTTGATGGCAACCCACTTTCCCGGATGCTCAGTTGAAGTACCACTAGCCCTTATCCAAAGAGAATTTCAGGAACACTTTTCCACCGACTTATTCTCCAGAGATATCATCTCGTGGGCTATTCGTAGCTTCTCACTCTTCAAGTCCCGTGGGCCGGACGAAATTATCCCAGCCCAACTGGCTTCAGAAAATTTTCTCAGATACCCTGACAACAGGAACAATCCCCAAGCCATGGCTCGAATCTTAAGTTGTCTTCATTCCCAAGGCGGGAAAAGCCTCACACACGACCCCCAAGGATTTCCCATAAGCCTAACATCCACAAAGAGTATTGCCTTATAGCCTTTCTAGACATTGAGGGCGCTTTCAATAACGTCGTACCGTGGGCGATCACCGAAGCATTGTCAGGGCTGTGGGTGGGGGACCGCATTGTGAGACTGATTGATCAACTGGTCAAGAGCAGGATAGTCAGGGCCACTCTGGGGACCTCAACCATATCCAGATCTGCTAATAGAGGCATCCCGCAAGGAGGTGTTCTCTTCCCTCTCCTTTGGAACGTGGCGGTAAACAGCCTGCTGCGCTCTGTAAAGGGAGGGGGCTATCGAGTGATCGCTTACGCAGATGACGTTGCCATAGCCTTCTCGGGCAAGTATCCCCAATCCTTGTGCGAATGCATGACCACTGCACTTCAAACACTGTCCTCATGGGCCACTTCAAATGGACTAGGGCTGAACCCAGCCAAAACTGACTTAGTCCTCTTTACTAGGAGATATAAGATTCCCCCCTCAGACCGCCATCGTTGAATGGGGTAGAACTTTCCTTCAGTAAATCAGCCAAATATCTAGGGCTCACTCCTGATAGTAAACTAGACTGGAACCTCAACTCGGAGGAACGAGTTAAGGAGGCTTCAGTCGCACTATATACATGCAGGAAATCCATTGGATTAAAATGGGGAATGGCACCTCACATCACCCTCTGGCTGTACACAGCCATATGGTGGCCAGCTCTATCAAAGAAAAAATTAGTCCACAAGCTTGGCAAGGTACAGCGTGCCGCTGGACTGACCACAACAGGAGCCCTCAGTACGACCCCAACTGAAGCTCTTGATAACATACTTAATCTTCTACCAATAGACCAAATGGGGAAGTTACTAGCAACTCTCTCTGCCCTACGCATGAGGGAAACAACGCAGTGGTCCGAACAGACTTACGGTCACTCCAAGGTTCTTGTGGGTAACCCATTTATTCCCTAAAACACAGACTATTGCCGTCCTCAGGAATTCCACAAAACTCCATTCCATACATTAATCCCCTCCAGGGACGATTGGTGCTCAGGCACGCCAGGGCCGACAAACTCAATAAAAATTTACACTGATGGCTCAAAGCTAGACGACCGAGTTTGGGCGGCGTCTTTTGCGATGGGCTATCCATTAACAAATCTTTCAGCCTCCCTGACCATTGCAGTGTGTTTCAAGCTGAAATCGCTGCAATACACGAGGCACTCTCCTGCATCTCCGAAATAAATTGTTCTGCAGCCAGAATCTGCATATTTTCTGATAGCCAGGCGGCCATCAAATCTCTCAAGGCGATATCATCTAACTCGATATCTGTCACAAACTGCCGCAGATCTCTGAAGGAGATGGCCGAGCAGTTCGAAATACACCTCATATGGGTGCCCGGACATAAAGGCATCGAGGGCAACGACAAAGCAGACGAGCTGGCAAGGCATGGTACTACCGTGCCTCTCCTCACAGACAAGGAGAGCAAGGGTATCCCCATGGCCAGCTGCAAGCTTAGAGTCCGATCGCACTTCGAACTTGAAGCAAACAAGAGATGGCAACTTACCACCGCCACGGGTAGGATTGACTGGCAAACTTGGCCAACGCGCTGTAAAAAGCGGTCCTTAGCCGCTTAAACAGATTAGGTTGTGTTGCCGTAATCAGGGCCATTACGGGGCACTGGCTAGTGGGGACTCACGCAGCAAGACTTCTAGCCCCCTTCAATGTCTTCTGCAGAAGCTGCCGAGACGAGGAGGAAGAGGAAACAGTCTCCCACCTCTTCTGCGACTGACCAGCTCTCTGCAAGAACAGAAATCAAAACCTTGGTTCTTTCTTCTTATCGGACCTCTCACAACTAGCGGATACTAAACCGAAAAATATCCTGTCCTTTATTCGAGCCTCGGGCTGGGACCACGCCCTCGTAAATGGTGTAACACCTTCTGCGTCTGGGTAGACGGTGTCTGTGGACTATGTCAAAGACGCGGCATCACAATGGGCCAATACATGGCCTACGTGAGTGAGGGGTTTGTCTCAAACTGCTCACTACCGCTCTAACCTAACCTAATATATTTTTTCCGAGAATAAATAGTTGAACAAGGTTAAAATACAAAACTGCGCTTACCTTTTCAACCTTTAATCAGCTGTTTAGTGGCTTTTTCGATGAAACAAAACGATGTTTAGTAGTGATATTAATATTTTATTTCGGCTAGTTTCCATAACATTGTATGTGTGTGCCTCTAATAGCCTATTTTCAACAAGAATTTATATTAAAGAGTGGCATTAGGCTATTAGAGGCACACAAATACAATTAAGGTGTTCAACAGCTCGTTTCATCGGTCCATTTTCATACTCGATACCGAAGGTAAAGAGTATATTGGGTTTGTGCAATGTCAGTCATGTCATGTCTAACCGTCCGTCCGTCTGTCCGTCCGTATGTTCGCAACTTTTTTCCAAACCCTTCAAGTTAGAGACTTAAACTTCGCAAATCTCTTTATTTATGGCATAGTAAATTAAAGTGTCAAGATTGCAGTCCTACGATAACTAGGGGGCTGGCAAATCGATAAACTCGATAACGCAAAATCGATAGATCCAGCTATTTCGCAAGCCCTTACAGCTAGAACTACCAAATTTAGAGAGAAAATAGCTACTAACAATCCCCAAAAAACTGGAACAAAAGTTTTGGAGCCACGCCTACCCATTCCGCCCCCAGCCCCCCTGTAGTTTAACACTAAAAATGCCCATATCTTCTACAGTTTTTGAGCTAGAACCATCAAATTTGGTGCCAAGATAGGTGTTGACGATCCCCAACCAAATTCATTAAAACTTTGGATGCCACGCCCATCTATACTGCCCTAGCCGCCCTCAACCGCCCTAACGCTTTGCTAAAAACGGTAGTGCGTGCATTTTCCATAGTGTTTGAGCTAGACTCACAAAATTTGGTAGGTAGATAACTGGTAACGACCCTCCAAGAACGGCATCAAAGTTTTGGAGCCCCACTTACCCATTCTGACCCCAACCCCCCCGCAGTTTAAAAATAGAAATGCTTATATATTTTACAGTTTTTGAGATAGAGCCACCAAATTTTGTGCCAAAATCCATACTGCCCAAGCTGCCCCAAACCGCCCTAACGCTTTGCTAAAAACGGGAATTCGTGTGTTTTCTAAAGCGTTAAGGCTAGAGTCACCCAATCTTGTAGGAAGATAGCTGTTAACAATCCCCAAACAACTGCATCAAAGTTTTAGAGCCTCACCCACCCATTTCACCCCAAGCCCTCCCGCAGTTTAAAAACAGAAATGCTTATATCTTTTACAGTTTTTGAGTTAGAGCCACCAAATTTTGTGCCAAGATAGGTGTTGACGATTCCCAACCAAATGCATAAAAACTAAGGATGCCACTCCAATCCATATTGCCCAAGCTGCCCAAAACCGTCCCATCGCTTCACTAAAATCGGGAATGCGTGTATTTTCCAAAGCGTTAAAGCTAGAGTCACCAAATTTGGTAGGAAGATAACTGTTAAAGATCCCCAAAAAACTGCGTCAAAGTCCCCCGCTCGCCACGCTCCCCCGTTCCACAGCCCTCTGCATTTTGAAATCAAAAACGCCTATATTTTCCACAGCTTTTGAGCTAGAGCCGCCAAATTTGGTGCCAAGATTGGTGATGAAGAATCCCAAAAAATTTGGTTGCCACCCTCCACCCATACCGCTCCCAGCCCACCTTCCACCATATTCTACATATTTTGAGCTAGAGTCACCAAATTTGGTTTTCAGGATAGCAATTGACATATTAAATAGATCAGCAGAAAAACTTTGGTGTGAGGCCCCGATACCACCCACAGCCCCCCTTTCCATACCTTTAACAAACTTTGAGCTAGAGTCACCAAATTTGGAAGGAAAATACCTTTTTGGCATCCCCATCCGCACCAGACAGTCTTTGAGGCAGCGTAAACCCCTGCCGTATCCGCACCCCATTGCAATCAGGTCTCTTTTAGTTTGTTTTACTACTGGTATCGAATATACCGAAGTCGGGTGCGTCCGACTGCAACGTTTCTTCTTGTTTATGCTTGCATTGCGAGGGTGTGGGGCAAACCATGGTTCGAGGTCCTTGGCAGTAAGATTAAAATGCTATGGGTAGACTCCCCAGAAACTAAAATCACATGGAGAGGTCGGAAGATCAAACTCGGGTTGGGATGTCAACCCAATCGTCCGTGGAAAAGGATGCTACCACCGGCGGGCACGAGGGGGAGAAATCCTCCTTGCGTGTCGGCAGCAGCCCATCCTCCGTACTGGTTAGAGCAGACCAGAACGAATGCAAAATTACTGCCACAACAAAACAACAACAAAAATCCAAAATGTGGCGTGATACCGCAGTCCACGGAGACTTGGGCGCTCTGAACAAGATCTATCCACTGCTGAACGCTCCATCGATGCCCGGTTCAATATCGAATGCTCCAATACAGCAACACCCTATCAAATAGATGCCACTTCGATTTTGCACCACCAGACGGTCCCTGATTTTCAACTCTCGTCTAGAAAGAAACAACAATAATAAGCTTTTGGACATACTGTACGCAGTTTTGTATATATCTTACTTACAATAGCGCGTCCACGTCTCCAATTTCTCCACTATTTTTGAGTAGATTCGGAAGTTTCTCTGCATTGAGAATCAATATTTAAACAAGGTATATTAGTTATATTAAAAATATAATACAAAACTGCGCTTACCTTTTGAACCTTCAACCAGCTGTTTAGTGGCTTTTTCGATGAAACAAAGCGATGTTTAGTAGTGATATTAATATTTTATTTCGGCTAGTTTCCATAACATTGTATGTGTGTGCCTCTAATAGCCTATTTCCAACAAGAATTTATATTAAAGAGTGGCATTAGGCTATTAGAGGCACACTCAAACAATTAGGGTGTCCAACAGCTCGTTTGTTTCATCGTTCCATTTTTTATGCTTGAAACGTCCCGCAACAACCACTTACATAGTAAAATTTCTTGAAACATTGAAACACCCAGCCTATGTATACAAATTCATGTTTCAAGGAAGTAAAAATGGGAAGAGCACGATATTTAATCGATATTTGCTATCGATGCTCAGTATTTTTCTGAATATTTCATGTATTTTTGTGCAAAAAAGTATGAAATCATATAATTGATGTCCGCCGCAAACAAAAGAAAGTAAAACCGGTTTTGTTTGAAAAACAATGAGCTCTTCTCACCATCAATATCCTCTATTTCCTTAATAATTTGCTTTGCTAAGGCATCGCATAGCATATCTTTACCCCTTTTAAAAGGAATTTTTCTAAAATGTAGAAGCGCAGTAAACCGTAACAGTGACAAAAATTTAAGTAAAAGAAAGGTAAACAAATCTGCATCAAAAATTTGGATGCCACGCCCAAAAATTTGAATGAGTTGATTATTTTTTACAGGTGTTTACATTTAAGTGACTTTCTTATTCATTTCACTTGTATTAAGAAATACTTAAATAATATTAATTTTAAAATTTGAAAATGCAGTAAATTACTTATATCGTGAATTTTATCTGTGATGTGATGAGTGATGATTACATTACAATATGTTTTGAATTTATAATCAAGTATTATCAAAACATTTCAAGTAAAATAAAGTATTTCAGCAGCAACAGCAATGTCTCACCACCCAGATATCACGAACGCTTATGTGTTTTCCCACAAACAGCAACTCACAAATAAACTATTACGAACAAACTTATTTGCTACAATAACAAGTTTGCTTCTCGACTTCTAAATAACATTACAATGATGAAATATTATTAAACTATTTTTAGCAATTTCACACTTGTTTACTAAGCTCCTACTTATGCTAATCAAAATATGGAATTATTGCATATAAATTATTGACATACATATCCTTAATAGCATTTATATTGTATTGGCTTGTTTACTGTCTCTTTAATATTAATACTATTTTATGTGTTTGTTTATATGGTGTTCCAATTTGGTTTGGATTTTCTTTAAGGGTGGCCCATACGTTTTAGTTTTTTCCGCCATTTCTATATAATTGTGCTGATTTTTTCTTATGCCTCTGTGACTACTAATGTTTTTTTTTCACACGGTTAAGCAACACCAGTGTGCCTTCATCGCTTTATAAAAATCTAATAAACTCTGCTAAAAGAGTTGCAATGAGTTATTTTGTTAAGCATAATAATAAAATTCATTTAATTTTTACCGTTTGCCATTTCCAATTTCAGTTTTCAGTAAACAACTGACTAGTGGTGTCACTAGAGTATCGAGAACTGTTACAACCTGATGTACACGCATCTTGGCTAGACGGCACCATCTGCCATATGCAGCACTCTTACAATTTGTATGGGAGATGCTTTGTATCATCGCTCATGATGCAAAGATGCTTGATGCAGCCCTAAAGAGGCCAGGGCATCATTTTTTTTTTTATGCCACCTATAAGAAAAACACCGAGTAATATCAATAATGTACATAATTAAATAGTGTCGTCAAGTGGCAAAATTCTGATAAAGAGTTAGCAACTTAAGGTCCAGTATCCATTCGCTCAGAGAGAGCATTTGTATACTTGTTTCGCTGGACTCGTGAGCCGTGACAGAAATGAAAGTCATTTTGCTTTAGACTGCACCACGGCATGATCTGCAGTAGAACAGAGCAAACCATAGTGGGGTGTTCACTAGTCGTTGTAAAGTGGCAAAGAGTAAAATTGCAAACTCGAAAGTGTAAAAAAGAATCAACAAAATACATGAGAAAAAGTTTACGACGTTTTTGATACCCCTGGGTATGTCTAAAAAATCTGTCATAAATTGCAAAAAAAAGAATCGAGTAAAAATATTTAGTATGGAGCATACTTCGATATTTTTGTAAAAAAAAACTTTGGTTACATTAAACAAACGTTCAAAATTAATAGCAACTTTTATATTTAGAAAAGTTTAACAAAATGTGACCTTGGAATGACCAACTGTCAGACATCGTCAACCATGCCAAAGAAATTGAAGTTGCTGTACATATGTCTAATATAGCTCATTTATTGTTGTTTTATAAGGTACGGCGTGCATCTGGCTACTTAGGTAACAAACATTAGCTCCTATTTCTACTGCACCCTCAGTTGGTCAACCTATTTGACCTTAAATGCGCATATATTTCATGAGTTAATATTTTTAATTTCCAACATGTTTCTCTTGCACTCTCGATTGGTCTACCTGTATGACCCATGAATACCTCAATTGTGCGTATGCGCTCGCAAGGAAATGGTTTTGTGGTGTTCAACGTCTTGTTTGTTTGCTGTGCATGGACGTAGCCTTTGTAGTGATTTTTGAATTTTGTTTCGGCAAGCTTACATAACATTGTGTGTGTGTGTCCCGATGTGTACATATAATTGTATGCGTAACTTTTGCATTGTAATTCATTGACCTCAACAATTATAAATTTCGGCATTTATTAAAAATATTATCACGAAATTGAATTAAAATATATTGATTGATTGATTGATTTATTTGTTGCTTATTAATCCTAGTGCTACAAGTAGACATACTTATGAATTAATGCACTAGTCATTTGAAAATTACTGTTTAAGATAACAAAAGTTAAAAATACTTATATACTAAACATTATATACTAAACATTTGAGAAGAAATTTGCAATTAAAAAGAAAATATTAATCGTATTGACTATTAAATACCTTAACTAAAGTTGCTATTGTTATTATTATTATTATTATTATTAATATGCATTATGTATCTTCAAACATGTTGCTGTAAATATGATTTTAGTTTAGATCGAAAACCTGATGTGGTTCTAACGGTCTTAATTTCAAATGGCAGCTGATTCCAAAGTCGAGCACCCCATACAAAGAACTGCCTGTCGGAGCATGCAAGCTTAGTTCTTGGACAGACAACATGACAGGTTCTCAATGATACCGCAAAGCGTAATTTGTCATATAAATAGTCAGGCGTTCTTGTGTATATTATTTGGTGTAGCAGATTTAAAGTCTTGTACTTCGTCCAGTTTTTTAAGTCTAAGTCAAAAATACGATTTGCACAACATGTAACATGAACATACCTACTAAGTCCGAACGCGTAACGTGCTATACTAATAAAGGCTACTTTAAGCTTATGCTGACTAGCAATATCACAATTTGCAAATATTTCTATGCCATAAAATAGTATGGGGGTAAGAAGAGTTTTGGCAATGGTTAATCTTGTTTTAACCGGTAGCCAGGGCTGTGTGAGCGCTAGCTGCCGAAGAACGCCATAGGTGTTTCCCACAGCCTTATTTATTTATTTATTTATTATTTATTTATTTATTTATTGTCAGCTATGAGCAGCTGACATGATAATAAAATTAATTTAAAATAATTATAATAAAAACAATTAAATTTAAAATAAAATTTAAAATTATATGTAGTTCTGAAAGTAAAATTAAATAATTAAAAACCCAGAAAACCCAATCAGACCAGTGGTAGGTTAGTGGTTAGTGGTTACGATTAGATAATGCAAAAAGGATAGATCGTTTTAGTACTGGAGTCGAGGTCTCTAGAGAGACAAGAGAATGAAGCTTGTTATAGTCAGAACATAATACACGAAATGGTTCATGAATTAAATAGTTGCTCGAGCGACGATCGAGGCTGAGGGGTAAAAAGTTACGTGTGGATCTAATGGGAACATTTAATTTTGTTCGACTTAGAAGAACTGATGAGTCGATTTCACCATTAATTAGATTAGTGATAAATACTACACCATGCATAATTCTACGGTTCAACAGGGAAGGAAGATTAATTAAAGAAGTCTACTTAAATAGGGCTATTCCAGGAACCCAGTTAAAACATCTGAGCGCAAACAGAAGAAATTTCCTCTGCACAGATTCAATTCTATCCTGGTGAATCCCGTATTGCGGGGACCACACACAAGATCCATACTCCAGGATGGGACGTACTAGGGATGTATATAGCGTTTTGGTGGTGTAGGGATCATCGAACTCTTTTGAAAACCGCTTGATGAAGCCAAGAACGTTTATGGCCTTATTGACCATCGACGATATGTGAGAATCTAATTTTAATTTGCTATCAAGAATGATGCCTAAATCTTTAATTTCAAAAACGCGGACAAGTGGTGAAGCATCAAGCACGTAGTGAGCAGTATGAGGGGTACCTCTACAAAAAGTCATGATTTTACATTTTGAACAATTTAAATTAAGTAGGTTATAACGGCACCAAGCCGATAGTGCTCCCAAGTCCGACTGTAGTAAGTTACTAAGAGAATCATCATTATAGGTGAAACATAGCTTTACATCATCAGCAAACATAAAAACACGAGAATTAGTAATAACAGCAGGAAGATCGTTAATAAAGAGATTAAATAGCAATCCTAAGGGACTCCCCTGAGGGACACCAGAGGTAAAAAAAATAGATTTGGATACAGAAGATTTAAAAACTACTTTTTGTGTTCGGCCACACAAGTACTCAGAAAGCCACGACAGGAGTTTTGCTGGAAATCCAATAATATTTAATTTTTGAAGCAACAAAGAATGACTAACAGAATCAAATGCCTTACTAAAATCTGTGTAAACGACGTCAGTTTGCATTTTGTCCTGAAACCCTTTGATAACTAGTGAGGTAAACTCAAGAAGGTTGGTGGTAGTAGATCTTCGCCTAACAAAACCGTGTTGATAAGGGGATAAAATTGAACTACATAAGTGCTGCAATTGGGAGCAAATAATTTTTTCAAAGACTTTCGGAATGGCAGACAACTTTGATATACCCCTATAGTTTTTAACGTTACTCTTAGAACAACTTTTATGAAGTGGAATAATAAAAGATTCCTTCCATATTCCAGGAAACACAGCGGAGTCAACCGATAAGTTAAACAATTTATGTAAAGGTTTACAAAGTGAATCCGCACAGTGTCTAAGTATACAACCGGGCACTCCATCTGGACCAGGCAAGAAGCCTGGTTTGATAGAGTTAAGGTCACTTAGCAGCGTACACTCAGCTATAACTGGGACATATATACAATTTGAGGTTTGCACTTGAAAAGGATAGGAATTATTGCTACTATACAAGCTCGATGAGTATACTGATCGAAAATACTCCGCAAATAGATCAGCCACTGCTTGATCGGAGCGTGCTTTTGTATTATTAAGGTAAACCGAGGATGGCAAACATGAAGATTTACGTTTAGAGTTTACAAATTTAAAAAACTGTTTCGGATCGCGGGAAAAGTTTGATCTGCAACGATTGAGATAATTGTTATAACAAAAAGTGTTTACAGAAATAAAATTAGACTTTGCAATTATATACGAGGATAAATCTATAGTATTTCCAGATTTTTTAAATTTTTTATAGGATCTTGATTTCGCGTTTTTTAATTTTGAAAGTTCCCTCGTAAACCAAGGTGGTTTATTTTCACTTGATGGAACAGTGAGGGGAAAACAGTTATCCAAATGCGAATTCAAAATCCTGTAAAAAATGGCAATGGCAGTTTCTATATCACTACAAGAATACAGTTGAGACCAATTAGTATGTTGAAGCAAATCATTCAATTTAGTAAAGTCAGTTTTTCGGAAGCAACGTGTCTTTGAAGAATTGTTAGATGCTGGTCTAAGGTTAATAATTTCAAAGGAAAGTTCTAAGGTTGGATGGTAGGTATCTTCGGGAAGCACTAGAGGGTGTACTCTACTAACGTTACAACAATCTGAATCAGAAACAAATATCAAATCTAACATTTTATCACAACTGTTACGCACTCCGTTAACTTGTGATAGGCCTAACTAAAAGGCCATCGATAAAATCATCAAAAGTGGCCGGTAATTGCGCTGAAGATGTGTCATTCAACGACCATACAACATGTGGCAAATTAAAATCACCAACCACTATAAGTTGAACCATATCCGTCAACAACGACGACAAAAGTTGCAGGGCACCCAGATGTGATATATAAATGTTATTATCTGAATTTGGAGGGATATAAGAGCAAGTTATATATAGTGAGCGGCCTCTTAATAATATTTTAACACATATGAAATCAATATCTGGATGATCATGGGAGTGAATCTGTTCAGAGGAAAAACAAGAATCAACGGCAATGAGCAGCCCGCCCCCCTTTCGGGAGGTGCGATCGCATCTGTACAAGTTATACTTATTAGGCAAAACCAGGTTTTAACCAGGTTTCTGTAAATGCAACTATCTGTGAATCAAAAGATAAGCTGTTTACATAGAGATTAGAAAGTTTAGTGTTAAGGCCTCGAACATTTTGATAGGCCAAGCTAACTACTTTTATTAGTTTTTTGCCGCCGTAGTTGCGGCAGCAGGATGGACAACCGGCGGTGCACTACTGATTCTTACGCCATTATTAATCTTGTTTCGCCTTTTAACATACTCCTTTACTACGAGCTTTGGTGGCCAGAACTTTTCAGAACAAATTGTTGTGAATAATTCGGGTGGAACACCTAACTTGAAGGAAGATATGCTTCGGGCGTGTTTAAATTTAAACTTTTCCACAGTAATACGTGGGGAATCAATTTTACTTTTAACGTAGGCATTTACATCCTCCAATGAAGTATCGGAGGCAAGCCTTGACACGAATATGAACTTATTAACGGGCACCACAACAAGTGGCTTGTGGACCCGTGCTGTACCTAAAGTAGAATCAGTTGGCACACCGGCTGTTGAAACTGAGAGATTGGGCGTTATGTTGTTAGATTGACCGTTAGAGTCTAGATTTCTAATAGGCGAGTTAAACAACATAAGCGGGCTAGCTGAAATAGCCGCTGGGGGATTAACGCTAGGCACTAGAAGGGATTTAGCGGGCGGAACATTTGGGACACCAAGTGGGTTAGGACCCGAAGACTTTTTTCGCTTCGGAGATCCGGTTATCACCTTGCCATTTTTGAAGTTGGACTCTAGGTCTTTAAATGACATATGCAGGTTGTTGAATGCAACATGCATTGCCTTAAAGCCGGCATGAGTCTGCCTCATAAATTGGGAAGTTTCCTTCACCACCTCGTTGCATGGCTCACAGTACCATTTCAGGCCTGTGTCAGCCAGCAAGCAGTCCCTAATTTTGGCTGTGAAACCAGCACATTTCATGTGTATCATGTTATCACACAATCTACACAAAATAAAATCTTGGTTGTTTGTTCCAACCAATTTGCAATTAGTACTGCAGCAAACCAGCATTATGAATTTATACAATAGAAAAATAAAATTAATTATTTAAAACAGTTGATATGCAATATCAAAACGTAGGTAATGTGCAAATTTAAGAGTAAGACAGTTTCGAGGCAATGAGCGCGACAAAACGGTAAAAAGACAAGAGAGAGAGCGTGAGCGCGTAGGCAAATGCAACGGCAAGTACACCGGATAAGAGCGGACGAAAGCTGCAGCAGACTGAATGCTGGGGAGCGAGAGCAAGAAAAATAAGCAAGGTGATTGTTGTTGGGGGACGAATACACAGATTAGACAAGAGCAGAAAAACGAATGTATATATGTACGTATGTTTTCTTTATTTTAAAGCAATGCAGCGTCAGTTCAGCTGCAAATTGAAATTACTATTAAGTTTGCAATATTTTCTTATTCACACGTAAACATATACAAAGTATATCTGCGATCACTGATAGTATTAATCACCAAATAAAGCCGAAATACACACCGTAAACAACACAGGAAAATAATAAATTACTGAGAGCACTCAAAAACACAACCGTCACCAACGAAAGACAAACGATATATGACCTGGTCTTTCCATGTAAGTGCATTATTGAATGTTATTCCTAAATTGTCAGCCTTGTCCACATACTTTATTTCTACATTATCAACGCACAGTTTACCTAAGTTGCCAACATTAAGTTTTTTCTTATAAATAAATATACATTTACACTTAGAGGGGTTCAAACAAAGGCCATTGTTACTTGCCCATCGAGATACACGTAACAGATCATTATTACAAAACATGACACACTGGTTAATCTGACTTAAAGGACGACTCACATATAACTGGACATCATCAGCGTACATATGAGCTTCACACATAGACAAAACATTTGGAAGATCATTAACATAAATTGCAAAGAGAAGAGGACCAAGAATTGACCCCTGTGGAACACCCCCCGGGTTGTTGTTATGAGATCGGAGGTGGAGTGTTGTAAAACGACAGCCTGTTTTCTATTGAACAAATATGAGGACATAAGCTTAACTGCCGTGTTAGAAAAGTTATACAGTTTGCTTTACTTTGTTGTCAAAATTTCGTGGCTTACCGTGTCAAAAGCTTTACTAAAGTCAAGAAGCGTTAGAAAAGTATCTTCGCTATTGTCCATATGACTTCTTATGTCCTCAACAATTTTTAAAACGGCGGTTGTACAACTTTTCTTTTTCATAAACCCGGATTGCTTGTTACTAAGAAAGTTGTTGGTGTCCATGAATGTTGAGATTTGTGTTGCCAACAATTTTTCAAAGGCTTTGGATAAAAATGGTAGTATAGCTATGGGTTATATTCATTTTTATTTTTAGGGATGGGTGTAATTTTCGCAATTTTCCACATCTCTGGGAATGTGGATGTGGTTATAGCATTATTTAAAATATATGTTATGTGTCGTAAAACAAGTGGTAGTAACATTTTAATAAACTTTGGACTAATTCCATCTCTTCCACTTGCATTTGTCTTGATTGTGAGGATTGCATTAATTACCTCACATTGACTCACACCCACAAAATTAAAAAAGCTAGAACAATTATTTAACGACACAGAATTGACATACGGATTATATGTAGCTGGACGAACACTTATGTTGACAAAGCTACGATTAAGAACATTTACGTCCAGGTCGTCATTTATCACAGATTTACTCTTTCCTATTCCTACGCTCTTCAACTCTTTCCAAAGCTTTTGCGATGAATTTATTCCATAAAACTTACTACCATAAAACCTACGCTTAGCACTATTAATCAAGTCATTAACCTTACGCCTATTAATCTTAAATAGTTGAAGCAGTTGATCAGTCTTGTAGCTTCTCATAAAGCTTGTCCCTGTATTTTATTGCACTTGGTAATATCACTGCTAAACCATGGGTTTAGCTTCGGCTTAACAACTATGGTTCTAAGCGGTACATGCTTATCGTGCAGATAGGCTATATTTCTTTGTAGCAGGCCTAGCTGGGTGTCAACAGAGGGAAAAGAGTATATACTGTCCCAATCACACGTACTACAGTCACTGAATAATGTCCTAATATCTACATTCTTAAAATCCCTATATTGCATAGTTTGGTTAATATAGTCAAGTTGTGTGTTATAGGTCATAAAAATAAGATCATGTCTAGAGAATTTAGGTACTAATATTTGGTCATACAACATTACTTAATCCATATCATTTACGAAAATGATTTCGAGAAGTGTATTGGTAGTTTGTGAAAAATGTGTTGGTGTTGAAGCATTAACAAGGTTTAGACCAAGTGCGTTGAAATCGGATAATAAAGTTATTTCTTGGATCATATTACTATTTAGGTCACCAAGTATAATTACATCAGTGTAATTAACCGATACGTTTTCAATTGAATTAATCAAGCCTGAATAATCTAAGTTCTTATTCGCCCTATACACACACCCGAGAAGCATCTTTATATCTTTGTTTACACCGTTTAGATCAAGAAATAAATATTCAATTTGGCTGTCTGGGGGATGAGTTAATACAACCTTACACCTAATTCTTTTTGTTACATACACTGCTACACCACCTGCATGACTTAAACGATCAGAACGAAAAACATTGAAGCCATCACAAATAATCGACAGGTCACTTAATTCTGGGACAAACAACGTTTCAGAGACACATACAATATCAACATTGGAATTAACAAAATTATAACGAAATTCATCCATCTTCTTAACAAGGCTTTGAGCATTAATATGGCAAATTTTTAAACCGCGAGCCTGCTTTCATAAAACGTACCATGGCATGGTTGCCCACTATGGAATCATTCAGGGTTATGGACATCTTAACGGATTGAATTTAAAACTTAACTGAAGCACACCAGAATATGTTTCAATACTTAACACTAAATATGTATTAACAATAATAACAACAACAATAGAAGGCACGTAAATTAAAGTAAAATAAAAATAAAAATAAGAATATATACGAAAATTGTGACATATGCAAAACACATAAACAAAGACAAATTCAAATTCAAATATTGAATTAATATTAAAATAAGATTTGCACATATTTCAATTGTCCTCATGCCAAAATTCACAATGTTTAAAACAGATCATGATCATGAATGACAATGCAAATGCTACGCTTAAAATTTAATGTGCACATGTACACATAAAGGTACAATATGTTATGCTCGTAGAAAAAAAATATCAAAAATCACTTCAAAGTCTGCGTCTAGAAAAAAAATATCAAAAATCACTTCAAAGTCTGCGTCTACATAAGCTTAAAACAAATGCAAACGCACGTTCATTTAGATATAAATAAGATATAAGCATAAATAATGCTTTGAGTTTTTATTCCTAGCATTGATAAATTAATTAAACATCCCTTATCCGAAAATTTGGCTTTTTTAGATTTAAATTGATTGATTTGTTTACATTTTTTTTTTTTTCAAAGTACTCGGTTTGAAACTATGCGGCATCCGATCTATAAGAACAGCGATCTTCTTAAAACAGTGTGGCATCCCTTTTTACCATACGTCGTATGTACTATCGATGTCATTTGTAATCTAATGTACAACAAAAGTGAAAAAATAAATTAAAATAATGCCGATAGATTCGTACAAACAAAAATTTCGTGATTGCTGTCTACAGCAGCAGGATTTTAAAGATTGGATAAGCAAATGCAGTCTTATGCCATGTTCTGATATACCAGTTAATCACGTGATTAGCGTCGTTGACGTGATTTAAGCGCTAATCATCTTGTAAACGCGCGTTTAACTCATACAAGAACTGTCAAACGTAATCACTTCACTGACGTGTTTAACTTTTAATCATGATGTTTATTGGAGTGCAACCCTGTGTTTGTTTAACAAAAACCACAGATGTCGTTTTTTTTGCATATTTCAAAGCTGATTGCTATGAAAAAACTTAAATTTGCTAGAAGTAATCATATGCGAACAGCTGTTATCTGTCACAAAAAGAACAAAGAAGTAATGGCAGCAAAAAAAAAGAGTTAATTGGTGCGATGGGGCAGAAATTAGCCTCATAGAGATATGGCAGAGCAGATTGCAACATCTGCGATCTGCCAGAAAAAACTCGCACATCTACGAGGAAATGGCACATATGGCTGCACGCAACTCGAGGTGCATTTTATATTGCATTTGCGCAATACTTATGTGTGCTCTAGATGTTTTGAGCAGATCCTCCACTATTTTTGCCATATCAAAAATTCTTATCATATAAAATATAATTTCAATAACATTTGGCGCCATCTTTATTCACTTTTCTTTAATTTAGATTTTTTCTGCTGTTTGCTATTCAGTTTGCTTGATTTATAAATGTAAACAAACAGCTGTCAAACTTAATCTTGTGCGAAACAGCTGTTTGATGTGTGAACGCATAAGTTTATCGCAGGTAGATTATCGTACTGACGTGATTAACTTTTCATAGTGTGAACATGGCATTAGTAGCAAAAAAGATCACATCCACGCGCATATGGTGACTACTAGCCATATGCAAAACGCATCGTGCTTCGCACTAAAAAACAAAATACTATTTAAGCCGTTTTCAGAGCTGGTCACATTTGTGCTGAGAGTGCTTTCTTTGCCATGGTGGAAAGAGTGTTTAGCCAATTCAACGAAATTGAGGAGCCGCCTTAACATAAAGACATTAAAAGCCATTTTGACCGTCAGGTGCTTATATACATTGTACATTATTGCAATTATATACATAAATTTCTTAATTTTCAGATTCGGATTCAGCTATGTTGCAATAATTATAAGTTACCAGAAGATTAATTGGCTCGAATATGGTCAACGGCGGTATACGAAGCCAGGGAAGAGGCCGATGTCATTATTATTGACAATGTTATTAAAATAAAGAATAAACAAATAAAAATTTAGAAAAAAAAATTGTTGTCCAGCTTTCTGTCTATTTGTTTTAGATTTTAAGCCTATTTTCCGTATTTAACGGACATTTTGAGCTTTATCCAAAATATTTTGATTTGACTTCACAAGAGCATCAACTACATGCTCCTAAGCAAACAAAACGTTTTTTCCACGTTGCCGTTTATATTTTTCAGCCGGGCTCAATAAAATTAATCTTTTAAGCATTTGTTACGATTTTGGCAGTCACAAAACCAAATAAAAAACTAATGAGTGTTAGAACTCACGAGCGATGTGTTAACAGCCGTTTGTACCTGTTTGACCTTTTAATACCTGTCCTACCCCACAAAACACTTGGACTAGCAACTGATATGCACCTAGCCAACCAAGTATCTTGAGCTAAAAAGAAAAGGCTTCTGCAAGCACTTGTCCACAAAACTATTTTTCTTCCCCCATTATTGCGCTTGAGTAAGAATACAAGATTTTGTCTTCCAAGGCAGTCAAACATCAGTTTTGCTATTGCTGATCATACATACTCTTCCCAATTTTTACCATATGACACTTTCTAACAATCATTGGCATACAGTTATGTAAAGATGTACACAAATTACGAAAGTGTATTCAGTAGTGCATTTTAACATATGTAAATGTAAGCGCGCGTTTGCCGCCGACACAGAAAAAGGAAAAATATCAAAAATAACAAAAACCTCGATAAGCAGGCACAGCAAGAAATATATGTTTCAAACGCACTTTCATACAATATGTACCAACAACTTTTTACTGTTCTTGCTGTCCGCTGACCCGCCGCCTCTCCTTTAATCGACGGGCCGCTGATCGAAAAGGGAAACTGAACAAAACAAAAACGTGCTGGCTTGTCGTTGCTGAGACGCACAAGCTGCACAAAGAGTAAATACCCCTTGAACCAATATTCAATAATTGTCAATGAAAACTTTAATATATGGTTTTAATATATATATATTGTTTATGCTAAAATATAAACAATAAACAATGCTAGAATGTAAACAAACATGTAGAATTGAAATTATATTAAAGAATCTTAAGTTTTGCTATTTAATTGCACAAAGTTCATATTAAGTTTATACTACCCTTCCAACTTGGACACATCGTTAGCAAGACTTTGTATTTTACAGTTATTCTCTGCCGCTACACCAATACAATCCTACTCAGATGAATATGTATATGAAATTTTGCAGTCGGTCCACGACTGCACGCTAAATTTGTTCGTAGGTCGAGCCCGTTACAGTTCGCCACGCAGAATTTGCCCTATTGTTCGTAGGTCGAGCCCGTTACAGCACAGCTGCACGCTGCATTGTCTGCATGTATTATCAAATGGAAGAAACGTATAAGGTTAACTTTGCATTGAGAAAACCAAACTGATTTAACAAGAGAATGAATTTTATGCCGAGCTTAACTACCTAGCACTTTAACTGGACATTGAGAAATCAGCCCTTAGAGTTTATCTGCTAAGATTTTTGTTCGCTGCTCCAATTCTTTCAAGTGCTAGATCTACAAGTTAACTCCTTACATTGTTCATTATTTTCATTCAAATTCAACTCACAATAACTGTGGTAAAGTGAGAGATGTCAATATAATGGCCTATTCCCATTGCTCCGTTTGCATAAATTTTAACAGTCTGAAGGAAAGTTCTACCCCATTCAACGATGGCGGTCTGAGGGGGGAATCTTATATCTCCTAGTAAAGAGGACTAAGTCAGTTTTGGCTGGGTTCAGCCCTAGTCCATTTGAAGTGGCCCATGAGGACAGTGTTTGAAGTGCAGTGGTCATGCATTCGCACAAGGATTGGGGATACTTGCCCGAGAAGGCTATGGCAACGTCATCTGCGTAAGCGATCACTCGATAGCCCCCTCCCTTTACAGAGCGCAGCAGGCTGTTTACCGCCACGTTCCAAAGGAGAGGGAAGAGAACACCTCCTTGCGGGATGCCTCTATTAGCAGATCTGGATATGGTTGAGGTCCCCAGAGTGGCCCTGACTATCCTGCTCTTGACCAGTTGATCAATCAGTCTCACAATGCGGTCCCCCACCCACAGCCCTGACAATGCTTCGGTGATCGCCCACGGTACGACGTTATTGAAAGCGCCCTCAATGTCTAGAAAGGCTATAAGGCAATACTCTTTGTGGATGTTAGGCTTATGGGAAATCCTTGGGGGTCGTGTGTGAGGCTTTTCCCGCCTTGGGAATGAAGACAACTTAAGATTCGAGCCATGGCTTGGGGATTGTTCCTGTTGTCAGGGTATCTGAGAAAATTTTCTGAAGCCAGTTGGGCTGGGATAATTTCGTCCGGCCCACGGGACTTGAAGAGTGAGAAGCTACGAATAGCCCACGAGATGATATCTCTGGAGAATAAGTCGGTGGAAAAGTGTTCCTGAAATTCTCTTTGGATAAGGGCTAGTGGTACTTCAACTGAGCATCCGGGAAAGTGGGTTGCCATCAAAAGTTCTAGTGACTCTAGACTGGTCGTTGTCCATGAGTCATCAGGTTTTTTGAGGAAGCCTATGGTTGCTTGAGTACTTGAGAGAACCTTCCTGAGCCTTGCTGCTTCTGCAGTGCTCCCTATTTTGGAGCAAAAATTTTGCCATGAGGAGCGTTTAGCTTGTCTAAGATTCTTTTTGAAAGTGGATAAGCTGGCTTTGTAGAGACTCCATGATTGGTCGTTTACCCTCGACTTAGCTCTATTAAAGAGCTTTCTCAAGGTTTTACGAAGCTAGCCTAGTTGCGAGGACCACCATGGTGATTTTGTTTTGCCTCTTGGTTTGCTCTGGGGGCATGTCATGTTTAGGGCTGACTTGCATGCCTCCGTGAGCGTGCTTGTGAGTAACTCTGTGTACTCGGGAGAGGGGAGTCCCGCTGGGGGATGCTCTGGGATTAGCCTTTCGAGTCATTTTTTGAATTTGGTTCCCTATTCTTTATAATAAAGGTCGGGTCGTTACCTATATTACAAATGTTTAAGTTTGTCGTTAAGATATAATTGAAGAGTAACTCACCCCGTTCATTTATATCCGAGCTGCCCCACTGATGGTGGTGAGCGTTGGCGTCGCAGCATATTATCAGCTCGGTATGCGTCAATTCGCAGGCAGCAATTAACGCCCGTAGTCGTTGCTGTGGTAGGGGCCCCTGGTGGTCGTGGGCCATGTAGGTAGAGCTAAGTCTGACCTGTCCAGACTTTAGCTCAAGGCATACAGCCGTGTTGTCACCATCGATGAAATCAGGAAGCAGAAAAATTTCTAGGTGTTTTCTTGCTAGAATGCAGGTGCGGACTTTACCTTGGTTGCGGGCTACAAGTAGCTTGTAGTCCTGAGTCCCCAGTCCAGAAACCATGCCACCACACACCCAAGGTTCCTGGATGAGGACAATGTCTGCATTGGCTTATGCGGAGCAGAAGAGCGGCTGCAGCCGCTTTACAGTGGTGGAGGTTGATCTGGAGGAGTGTCAGAGACATTTTCAACTCCACCACTGTGAGATCAGCCTCGTCGTCTGTATCCTCTTCGAGGCTGATCATTTGGGGCGCGTCAGCAAGTTCAGATAGTTCCTGACCGGCATGGCCGTCACTCGCCTTAGCTGCCGGCGCTTCGCTTGTGATTTTAACATTGGCGGTGGTATCATCAACGACACCAACCGGCAGTGGCTGCTCCAAGAGGGCAGCAGTGTCTTGTGCCACCGGTGCGTCCTCCGACCCGGACGGCTTCCTGGCTGCATCAGAGCAATAAACTTTTATCGCAATTGGCTTGAAGCCATAGTGAGCCGCCTCGTTAGTTGCGGCAAGAGTCTTGGCTGACTCATCATTAATGACGAGGATTATCTGTTGGCTGTTGCCTTCAGGCGCCTCGACTTTGGCAATCCTCCAATCCTGAGTAACCAAGTCTGGGTTACTCATCTGAAGGACCTTGAGGATTCGCTCGGGCTCCTCTGGCTTAACAGAAACCCAAGCTCTCGCTCTGGGTCGACTTTGCACGTCTTTATAATCGACCGCCTCGAGCTTCGCCCCGGGGTAGATTTCCCCCAGCAAGGCCACCGCTTTTTTGTAGAGCTCTTCCGATGTGCCATGCCTTGGCTTGCGGAGCCTGCTCCTCCACGGAGCGTTGACGCTTCTGCTTGGCTTTTGCAGAAGCGGCCGGGATTGCTGGCTTGAAATCCGGCAGTATTGTCTTGGCCCATTCAACGAGTTTGACCCCATCGGGAGACGACTGCTGGCCGCTCAAGTTTTGTTGCAGAATTTCTGCAGTCCGCCTCCGGTCATGGATCGGTGGTTTATTTGCCGGCGTTGAAGCGAACCCCTGGGTGATCGCCTGCGTCGCGGACCTGGAAGCTGGTGTTGCAAACTTATGTTGCAACCTCCGAGCTCCAGGAGCCGTTCCAGGTCAGCGACCGGGGTGTGAGGACGAATGGCTTGTTCGTCCTGCAGCAGTGCCGCTTGCGGCGTTGCGAGCCCCTGCTGGCGTACCAGGTGTCGACGAAGAGGTGCAAGCACCTACAGAGGGATTGGCGTTTCCCCCCGGGTTTCAGAGTGTCCCGGACACTGGGTTTGTTGTTTTTTTCAGATTCATAATTTTAGTTCCACGAGTAGACGGGAGTGGAAAGTCACCCGCGGCATAGCCCGTGTACCGCGAGAAGCCTTGTTAAACTGGAGGTCGGCCGGTATCCAGAGTTCCAACTGGCTGACGGCCTTGTTGTTTCTTTCTAGACAAGACTCGATAGAGCGTTCAGCAGTGGATAGATCTGTTTCAGAGCGCTCCGTGGCGCCCGTAGAACAAACGAGGTTGCAAAAATCAAAAATTGTATGTGCCCCTACAAAATATTGAACGAACCTCTTTTATAGGAAATTCTGGTTTTGCACCAAAACAATTCATATGCCCGTGCAAAAGTTTCATTTAAACTATCGATAACTAAACTATCGAAAATTCGTCTTTACGGTGGCAGCCCTGATTTTCGAAACTCGTGAACAGTAACAAAGTTATTGCATTAAATAAAAATAAATTTAGATTTAAATATGCAGAAACTTTGATATAATAAATCATATCATATTTATATTTCAAGTCAATATTTGTATTATTTATATCAGAGATGCTAACCAGTTTTGCAGTAAAAAGCAGTGTCGACGACAAACACAGTGAAATCATCTATGTGGTTGTTGTTAATAGGCTACCACTTCATAATTTTTGTTGCTCAAGGACAGACGTATTCTTCGGTTAAGCCATTAGAGGAAGCTAAACAAGCTTCCAAAGCAACTCATGAGAAGTTCTTTGCTAAAATGGAAAACACCCTTGCTGACATGGTTAATGAAGCGTTAAGGCAAATATTTATAAATTTAATTTTGTGCAATTTGATAAGCTTTGTATAAGCATTATAGGCTGCAAACCTAAAAAATCTTGGGGTGAACAAAATTTAGAAATAAATGACGACAAGCTATACAATTACAATTTCGATTTATTTAGGTTTTATACATAAACGTGCCCGCTTCGTGGTCGATGTTGTAATAAAATGATATTGCTCCTTTATTTCAAGCAAAACGGCTTGTAGACAATGCATTTATGTATGTACAAGTTCGCAAAAAAAGATTTCGCTCTATGTGTAATTCGTAATTTTAGATATATCAAACTTAAACAAATCAAACCGAACAGCTGATTTATTTACGGAGGTTCAGTTACAGAGCAATGGAAACATGTTTCGTAACTGACTGTTAAAATTTATGGAAACGGAGCAATGGGAATAGGCCATTATATTTACATTTCTCACTTTACCACAGTTATTGTGAGTTGAATTTGAATGAAAATAATTAACAATGTAAGGAGTTAACTTGTAGATCTAGCACTTGAAAGAATTGGAGCAGCGAACAAAAATCTTAGCAGTTAAACTCTAAGGGCTGATTTCTCAATGTCCAGTTAAAGTGCTAGGTAGTTAAGCTCGCCATAAAATTAATTCTCTTGTTAAATCAGTTTGGTTTTCTCAATGTAAAGTTAACCTTATACGTTCAGATAATTGCATTGTGTACAATGTATATAATCACCTGACGATCAAAATGGCTTTTAATGGCTCCTCAATTTCGCTGAATTGGCTAAACACTCTTTCCACCATTGCAAAGAAAGCACTCTCAGCACAAATGTGACCAGTTCCGAAAACGGCTTAAAACATATTTTGTTTTTTAGTGCGAAGCATGATGCTTTTTGCATATGGCTATTAGTCACCATATGTGCGCGGATGTGATATTTTTTGCTACTAAGACTGCATTTGCAGTATCTGCAGTATGCCTTTTTGGTGTCCGCTTGATTACGGCTTATCCAATCTTTATAATCCTGCTGCTGTAGCCAGCAATCACGAAAGTTTTGTTTGTACGAATCTATCGGCATTATCTTAATTTCTTTTTTCACTTTTGTTGTACATTAGATTACATAGTTTAAAAAAGAATACTTTGAAAAAAAAAAAATGTAAACAAATCAATCAATTAAAATCATAAAAAGCCACATTTTCGCATAAGGGATGTTTAATGAATTTATCAATGCTAGGAATAAAAACTCAAAGCATTATTTATGCTTATATCTTATTTATATCTAAATGTGCGTTTGCATTTGTTTTAAGCTTATGTAGACGCAGACTTTGAAGTGATTTTTGATATTTTTTGTCGACAAGCTCCCATAACATTGTGTGTGTGTGTGTGCCTTTAGGTGTACATGTGCACATTTAATTTTATGCGTAGCATTTGCATTTTCATTCATTGATCAGCTTTAAACATTGTGAATTTTGGCATGAGGACAGTTGAAATATGTGCAATTTTATTTTCATATTAATTCAATATATTTCAAGTCAATTTCATTGTAATATTTTTAATATTTTTTCAGGTTCTTTTTAAAGAATGAGAAGTACGTGAGCTTGTAGAATTGCTCAAAAATTTGATTTCAAAGAGTTTTTGTCCCACATTTTACTCAAAACTGAGGTAAGGTGCATAAGTTTATTTGATTGTGCAAGTGATTTTTATGTTGATTTATTTTATTACTTAATTAAATTGTCCACATCTGGCTAAGGAAATGCCGAAATTCATAATTGTTGAGGTCAACGAATTACAATACGAAAGTTACGCATACAACTAAATGTACACATCGAGACACACACACACAATGTTATGGAAGCTTGCCGAAACAAAATTCAAAAATCACTACAAAGCCTACGTCCATGCACAGCAAACAAACAAGACGTTGAACACCACAAAACCATTTCCTTGCGAGCGCATACGCACAATTGAGGTATTCACTAGTCCTTGTAAAGTTGCAAAGCGTATTTTAGCCAAACAAGAGCCAGTGAGCCCCCTTTCTTGCTTAACAGTTGTAATTGTCATCGTAAAACAGCTGTTTTCACCAGGCATAAATTAGATACATTATAAAGATGCCGTATGCGCATTAAGGGACATACAGGTAAAATTAAAAATATTAACTCATGAAATATATGCGCATTTAAGGTCAAATAGGTAGACCAACTAAGGGTGCACGTCGTACCTTATAAAAACAGCAATAGATGAGCTACATTAGACATATGTACAGCAACTTCAATTTCTTCGGCATGGTTGAAGATGTCTGACAGTTGGTCATACCAAGGGCACATTTTGTTCGACTTTTTTATATATAAAAGTTGCTATTAATTTTGAATGTTTGTTTAATGTAACCAAAGTTTTTTTTGACAAATATATCGAAATATGCTCCATTCCACTAAGCAGAAAATTATACCATAAAATAGATACAGGCACAAACATATTAGAGGTTGTTTGTATTTTATCCGCGGTCTGTTTTTAAGTTTGATTACCTTTATTTTTTGCCAACCATTACTAAAAAAACACCAAAAATGCCATTTTTATTTTAACATTTTAGTGGCACAAATTTAACCGACGCAAAAAAGAGCAGAAATAGAACACGTGCTATTTATCTAATTTTTGCGGTGGTTTTTGACCGGACCTGAAAAATGTTGTGTTTTCAAACGAGAGCGGTGGCTTTTTAATAAAAAAGCTAGAGAAAAACCGACCGTGTGAAGGCAGCTTAAGAAAAATAGTTAGCTTGGCCTTTTAAAATGTTCGAGGTCTTAACACTAATCTTTCTAAATTCTATATAATCAGCTTATCCTTTGCTTCACAAATAGTTGCACTCACAGAAACCTGGTTAAAACCCGACATATCTGATTATTCCGTTTTGCCTAATAAGTATAACCTGTAAAGATGTGATCGGAGCTCCCGAAAGGGGGGCGGTGTTTTCATTGCTGTTGACTCTTGTATTTCCTCTGAACAGATTCATTCTCATGATCTCCCGGGTATTGAGTTTCTCTGTGTTAAAGTACTCTATTAAGCGGCCGCTCACTGTATTTTACTTGTTCATATATTCCTCCTCATTCTGATAATAACATTGTTTTGTTGTTGTTGACGGATATGGATCAACTTATAGTGGTTGGTGATTTTAATTTGCCACATGTTGTATGGTCTGTGATTTACACATCCGGAAGTATTGGCTACGTTCAAGGACTGTTGACACCATGATACAACTACAGTAGTAGTAGTAGTTTTACAGTAGTAGTAGTAGTAGTAGTTTTAAACAATATAGTAGTTTTAAACAATATAATTGTTTCACCATGGTTTTATCATGGTTGGCACATACACCGGAAACCGAAACCGAATTCAGTACATTTGCGACTGCGATAGAAACTGAAACCGAAACATCGGTATTTTTCGGTTGCTAGCAATCGTAATCGAATTCAATGCATTAGCAACCAAAACCAAAACAAGTACTTTTGGTACAAGTACTTTTGGTACTTAACTTAACGCTGGTCATTTCTATATGTTTTCATGTGAATTTGGTTGCAATTTCGGTTTCCGTTGTATGTGGCAGCCCACGGAAAATCAGCCAGCGTTAAGTTGGCTGCGTTTGTAGAAAACAGCTGATCGTCGGTTGGCAGTAGTATTTTTTCGAAAAAAACTATTCTAACTTGAAGACAAGGGGAAAAAATCTTAAAATTTTCAAAAAAAAAAGCCAAAAAGAAATGCTAACAAATTTTCTTATATATTTTGTATGTTAGTAATGCTGAACACGCCGGAAGAAATTTGTAGCATTTTCAGCAACTCGTCTAGCTCTTTGGCTCCATTTTCTAATTCGCATTCGTACGATTTGGTCGTACCAATCATGCGAAGATACTTATGAGGTACTTCGAAGTCAGAGCAGCATTTTCCAATTCTTCTGTACATTTTAATAAAAATAAGTAATATTCTGTAATATCACTGGCAATACAATTTTACTTTATGCATAGAATGCTTTTTGTCGTGCTGAGGTTCATAGAGTTCCTTAGTTTGTACTTGACTATATTCAGTTGACTGAAAAACCGCTCGATTTCCGCGTTTGACCAGGGCAAGGACAACAATTGAAGAGCAACAGCCGCCAGTTTATTAAACCTGCGGTTGCCAGCCGAATCTGTGCAAAAGTTGACTTAACTCCAAATCTTATTTGTGTCGTTGACGTTCTCCCACTAAATAAGGTGGATATTTTTGTGTTGCTGTTCACTTTCTGCGATGTTTTCCACTTTTAAGAATTCTAAAACTTAGCCAATGTCTTGCTTTTTAGCACACAATTTGATCAACTGAAAAAACGTCTATCTTTTTCTAAATATCAAAATTATCTGGTAGTTGAAATTTAGAATCATTGTTTACAAGAGAATATCTCAATTTTTTTAATCGATACCGAAGGTAAAGAGTATATTGGGTTTGTGCAATGTCCGTCATGGTGTCTGTCCGTCCGTCCGTCCGTTTGTTCGCAACCTTTTTCCACACCCTTCAGGTTAGAGACTTCAAACTTGCAAATCTCTTTATTTATGGCAAAGTAAATTAAAGTGTCAAGGTTGGAGTTCTACGATAACTAGGAGGCTGGCAAATCGATAAGCTCGATAACGCAAAATCGATAGATCCAACTATTTCGCAAGTCCTTACAGCTGGAACTACAAAAATTGGTAAGAAAATAGCTACTAACAATCCCCAAAAAACTGCATCAAAAATTTTGGAGCCACGCCCACCCATTCCACCCCCAGCCTCCCTCCCCACAGTTTAAAAACATAAATGCCTATATCTTCTACAGTTTTTGAGCTAGACCCATCAAATTTGGTGCCAAGATAGGTGTTGACGATTCCCAACCAAATTCATAAAAACTAAGGATGCCACGCCAATCCATACTGCCCAAGCTGCCCCAAACCGCCCCAATGCTAAAAACGGGAATGCGTGTATTTTCCACAGCGTTAAAGCTAGAGTCACCAAATTTGGTAGGAAGATGGCTGCTAACGATCCCCAAGAAAATGCATCAAAGTTTTGGAGCCACGTTCCTCCGTTCCCCAGCCCTCTGCATTTTGAAATCAAAAACGCCTATATTTTCCACAGCTTTTGAGCTAGAGCCGCCAAATTTGGTGCCAAGATTGGTGATGAAGAAACCCAAAAAATTTGGATGGAGCCCCCCACCCATACCGCCCCCAGTCATCCCAACCATATTCTACTAACTTTGAGCTAGAGGATAACTTTGAGGATAGCTATTGACATTTGAGGTGGAGAACTATCGATGGCAATATCGGGACTATCGATGGTTGACCACTATCGACTCGCCATCGATAGCGGCGAGCTCGCTCGATAGTGTTCGATCGCTATCATCGATAGTCGTCGATATTTTGTGAGAGAAAATACAGGAAGAAACTTGCGCGCATTTGTGGCATAAGTGGTACAAATTTCTATTAACAATAACGGATCGTTTTCTTCAAATAGGTAAGATATTGTGTACTTGTTTTTGTATTATAAAGTAAAAACCAAAACCGAAAAGAAACTGCACACTTTATTTCTAGTATAACTTTCAAGTTTTTTATTCGATTTCATTTTTTTTTTTTTTTTGTATTTTAGGGAAAACATTAATTTTAATTTGGCATAAACAAAATTTTAAAAAATTTAGCTTCTTATTTTCAATCGAAATTTTTGTTTAACCCCTCTCTTCAGGTTCTGCACACCCACTTCGGTAACCCTGCCCTGCACGCTTCCAGTTTTTTTTAATGTCCTTCATGTTTTCGGAGAGACTGCCGTTCTTGCGCTTTACAATGGCCCAAAATCTCTCAATGGGACGAAGCTCTAGGCAATTTGGTGGGTTCTCCTCTTTTGACACAAATTTTATGTTATTAGTGTCAAGTAACGCCAATGTTGAACGGGCATAGTGCGCTGACGCTAGATCAGGCCAAAATATTGTCGACACATTGTGTTTTTTATAAAACGGTATCAGCCTTTTATTTAAACACGCTTATTGATAAACGTCAGCGTTTATTGTGCCCTTTGTGAAAAATGGGCTTGTTCTTAAGCCGCAGGTGCATATGGCCTGCCATATCAGCCATTTTTCTCCAAATTTATCCAATTGAATTTTGGACACTGAGTCGTTAACTGTTCCACCTTTAGTTTTTGTATAAAATTGGGGGCCTGGTAAAGTTTTTGAGTCCAATTTTACGTATGTTTCGTCGTCCATAATAACGCATTCCACTGCATCAGTGAGCAAGCGATCATAGAGCTTACGCACTCTCGTTTTGCCGACTTCTACTTGGCGGAGACTTTTTTTGGGAGCTTTTTGTTTTTTGTATGTCTTTAAGTTATGCCGTTGCTTTATTCGTTGAACCATACTTGTACTAGTATGGGCTTTCTTTGCCAAATCTCGAACAGACAACGTGGGATCTTTGTGAAGTAATTTCATAACCTTCTTATCAACACTATCATCCTGTGGACCTTTTTTTCTTCCAGTTTTTGGCAAATCTTTTACAGAACATGTCTCTCCAAATTTAATTATAATGTTTTTTACACTATTTGCACTGACTTTGTACCGTTTTGCTAATTTTCGGTACGACACACCATTTTCGGTACAGTAATTGTGCACAATTTTTCTGCGAACTTGCTCTTCAATTCGAGGTATCGTGTATTGTGTACGACGAATAAAGAAAAGATTAGATGCAACAAACGCAGAATTAATAGAGCTTTCTAACGGTGCATCACACGGCATGATCGAAAGCTCCCACTGAGAGCTTTTAACGTTTGAAAGTGTGCAGTTTCGGCACATTCCTTAGCAGGCGAAAAATTTAAAAGCGCCCAAGAAAGTTTCCATATACGTTGCTCCAAGAAATGCCTACAAGGTGGAATAGCTTTTTTTTATGATTCAACGAATATTGGCAACGAATGATGCTATCAATAATGTGTCGTTAACAACAAGAAACGCACCATTGCCTTTCACTTCGGAGGAAATACAAATTTTAAAAGAAATAGAACAAATACTTGTGCTGTTTGAAGAAGGAAGTGAAAAGATTTTGTTACCATTTCATTAATAGTACCTACGGCATACATTTTATGCCGAAAATTAGAACGTATTATGCCAGACTTGAAAATGCTCTTTTTCAAATATCTCTGTATACCCGCAACTTCTGTAGAGTCGGAGAGGGTATTCAGCAAAGCAGGACAAATTATTTCAAATAGGCGTACAAGGCTTAAGGACGAAAATGTAAATGTTCTACTGTTTCTTAACCAAAATTATTGGTTGAAGTAAATATATAAATAGCAGTTAAGGTAAACCTAAAAAATTAAAAATCATATCATTACTCGAATAATCATTTTTATCTTGATATTTTCAGATGAAAATTTGGAAAATTAATTTTATACTCTTTTAAAGTTAGGGTAAATTTAAATACTTAAGGAATATATCAAAGAAATATTTCAAAAACTAATGAAATTAATGTTTTTTTATTAACTTACTGGACTATCGACAACTATCGACGATAGAATTTTCTTGCTATCGTCGATAGTCGATAGTTTATGGAAACTATCAAGCACTATCGATGGCGCCGATTATCGATAGTTCTCCACATCTTATTGACATGATACATAGATCCTCAGCAAAAATTTTGATGCCACGCCCCCATACCGTCCCCAGCCCCTAACTGTAACAAACTTTGAGCTAGAGTCACCAAATTTGGAAGGAAGATAGCTTTTTAGCATTCCCATCTGCACCAGACAGTCTTTGAGGCAGCGTACACCCCTGCAGTATCCACACACCATTGCAATCAGCTCTCTTTTAATCTGTTTTACTACTGGTATCGAGTATACCGCAGTCGGGTGCGTCTGACTGCAACGTTTCTACTTGTTTTTACTTACCTTTGTTATATTTGCTTAAGGCCTGTTTACTCAAGACATAACTTAAGAAAAAATAACTTAAGAGTCAGCTGACTCAATCTACCTTATGGCTCTCAATGTTAGCGTTTACTCTCAACATTAAATAACTTATCTTAATTTTGAACCTGCAGGTTGCAGAAATAACTTAATTTTCTTACGTCGAACAGTGTTGATTTACGAACAGCTGTTCGAAAACAGTCTTGCAAAACGTTAGTCAACAACGTTTAACAATTAAACATCTAATTCATATACATTGCAAAGGCTACTGTTGTTTTTTTATCCATTATTATAAAGTCACTTTGCTGCTGCTTTGATGCTGTTGTGGTCAATATGTGATACCGCGTTTATTTTTCTTTGTTTAACAACACTGCTTACATAGTTATACAGCACTGCCGCACTGATTTATTAAGTTAATTTATATCGAGAGTAAATGCAACTATTCCTTAAGATATTTTTTATTAAGATAAGTTATTTTTTTTAAGTTATGTCTAGAGTAAACAGGCCTTAAGTCAGCTCAATCAAAAAATTTGTGCAGCGGTCACGAAGTTTTACTTCCACATTAGGAATAATATTCTTCGCTTTTTAGAGAAGCATCTCGGCACTTTTGCTTATATTCCTTCGGCATAGCTTAAAAATTATTCCACTTATGCGCACTTTTTGCATAGAGATGATAGTTTTCTTAATCTAGTGATGACTTTGGGCAAATATCAATAACAAAATATAATGCTCCTGCAACATTTTACATCATAATGCAAACAGTGGTAACTTAAAAAAACGTAAAACAAGTCAAAAACGTTGTAAAAAACGCTGTTTTGACAGCACTGGTTGGCAGCAACCGAATAAAGTCATTAGTACTTGTTTGGGTTTCGGATGCTAGCAACGGAAAAATGAAAATCTTCGGTTTCGGTCGCAGTCGCATATGTACTGAATTCGGTTTCCGTTGTATGTGACAACAGGCCTTTAGCAACCTGAAGCGGAATGACTATCGTACCAGGGACCTTAAATTGAGCAAAATTATCGTACATGGATCGATATTATCGTACTTTTTATGATAATGTTTATCAAAAATAAATAAGTTATATGAATTGTAAAATTGATATGCAAGTACTCTATGGTTTATCTTTTAAAACCACCGCTTTCAAATCAACAGAACACTGAAACAGAAATGATTTACGCGTCGTAGTCTTTAACCGATTCCCTTTCCACTTCAATTTCAATGAACCCCAAGTTAAAAATTCACTCGGAAAAAATTACACTTGCAAGTTCGGTATGAAACACGCTAAAATTTTGTTTTTATAAAGAAGAAATGGATATGAAAGGGTAGTGAAATTGTATTTCCCGGTATTTTCCAAAGATTTTATTGGACAAAATAAAATAATCGTTTGCTTAACGATTCCTCCTTTGCTCGATGGTTTGGGTTTGACCTCCGAAAAAAGATTGACGCTCTCTTGACACTTTGGATACATTTTCAAAACAATTTAAAACGGTCAATATAAATAACAGAAAAAAACAAGTCAATGGAAATAAATCATTTATATATTGCCAAATAATGTGGGAGAAATCTTTCCATTCTTCTTATTGTCGATCATGGGCGACTTGGAATTACACTCTAGCTCGTTTGATCAAAAAATACTTGGCAACCCTAAGGCTTAAATATATTTATAAGACAGTTTTGTTGTGATCTCTTCCTCAAAAAAGTCTTTTAAATACCGATGCACATTTTATATGTTTGTTGATGAATGTGTGAATATACATATATATATACAAATATTTTAATAGAGCCGTGAAGTGTTTGTAGCGCATTGTTGTATGATATTTTTGTCATCAAAAGCAGTGGCCTTGGCATTTGACTGCCAAAATATATTATTCTCATACTGATTAAATATATGTACATATGTATTTGCTGCGAACAACTTTACCATACAGAGAACACACATACATATATGTTCATATGCATGGAAGTGCACATGTACATATGAATGCCAGTGCCAGTATTCTCGCTGGGAAAGCAGATGTGTGTTAGAGCAAACGTCAGAAGAACCGAGAGATTTGCCTCTTATAATAGTACTAGTGTTCAGTGGTATTAGTATGCAAGAAAGTCAATACTAGTTTTGTTTAGATATAAATATTCCGTTTAAGCCGAAGTGATGTCAAATACTTTGCACCTTACATTAATAGTGGACTAAAAAAATTAGTTGAAGTAAAATTAAATGCAAAATATGTCCATGACACAAAACTACATACATACATATATGTACATATATATAAAAAATGCCAGCCTGAGATTGCATGTTTTTCTTACTAGCAAACAAAAAAATACCAAAGATTGTGAATGTTAAAAGCGAAAATTGTATAGTAAATTAAGCACCTTATACGCTTAAAAACAAAAATAGGCAGAATAAAATTGTTATGTCAAATGTACTATCTCGTGGCGTATAGTTAGCAATTATTGCAGCCGAAAGGCAACATCGGTGTCAGGATAAAACCCCCAAAAAGAAACAGCCCACATTTAGAAAATCGATATCTATACTAGTCAAACCGAATAACGCTGCGACCACTTCAGCGAATTGTCCGTTGTTAAAGTTCACTACACATTTAATTGGGAATACAAATACATTAGTTGCACATACAATATAAATTATAGAATCGCCCATAGTAGTGAACCTGTCACAGAACCTACTTGGAACCTACAGACAAAATTTGGTTCAGCTATGGTAAAAGATAACACTGGGACAGTAACAATGCGTCTCGTCCGGAACAAATTACGCAAACGCGACGAGCCTCGTACTACTTCCACTAACGTTTTTGACGATAAGGAGCACCAAGAAAAAGCAGATCTTCATCAGCTTCCAGAAAAATTAGGAGATAATGAAACAAATGGGACTATGAATAACTGTAAAACTCTTATGAAGGACACCCAACATGTTACTTTTTTAAGAACTAGCGGTGCTACCTCCGATATTATCGGACACTCAGATGTTATTGATATTCCGGAATGGACGTTTCCTCCGAAAATTCCCGCACCACACATCTATCATATCAACCCGGTACGTGAAACTTACATTTTCGAAAACAAGTGTACACATATTCGCCATGTGTCTGCTTATTAACTTATCTTCCATGTCCATATGTACATAAGTATATTGACTAAACGTACAAAAAGAACAATTCGGCGATGCGCGCCGAAAACGGGATTCTTCATATTTCAATGGTCAGATTGCAAAAAAAGTTTTACTTGTATTAATATCAAAATCATAAGAATTTATAATTACCAAGGCCTTGTTTTGTCTTAAGAACGATAAAACTGTACAAAAATATTCAATGCACTATCTATATTGTCATAAACAAATTGCGGCAAATAATCAAAACATTTATGAAAATATTTTTGTATCATGGATTTTTTAGCTCTTTATTTGGCACGCTCATTTCGGACAGCAGGTAGCTGACAGACTGTGATAAAATTTGTTTCATTTGCGTTAAAAAAAAAAATTTATAATTAAGCAAAATAAAGGTCAAGAAATGGAAATCAATTGCAAAAGTCTTAGCTAATGTCATTGTTTGTGTATTTGTGTTGCTGAAGGATTTTAAGACTACATGAATTTCATCGTTAGTTTTTTCTACTTAATACCTACAACTCATCTAAAGAAACAGTAAATAATATTCTTGATCACTGTGGAGATATAGGCCACGATAAAATATCGAAAAGAGTCGAATGCTCAAAGTTAACGTAAACCTAGCAAAAAATTAAGATCTCGTACATGCATCCAATTTAACTTAACTAATAAAGCAGAAATATATGCTTGTGCATAGTTTTTACATTTGTAACGTTATTACCAACCATTTTGCAATTGATAAGATTGTAATGAACAATGGATTGTTTTCAAGCGGATTTATAATCTCTTAACAACCAATGTTTAATAAGCTGAAAAATTATATTTCCACCTAAATAAACTTTGTTTTTTAGGTATTAAGTTTTCAAGTCTTATTTGTTTTGCTAAAATTTATAAAAAAAAATAAGAAAAACCAAATTTTCAAATTAAAACATCAATTAAAATCGAGTAAAATATCCATAAAATTTTTTGCATCACTACTTTAACAAAATATGAATTACATGCTAGAGTTTCGTTAAAATCTTCACTTATATAACAATTGCTATAAATTGGTGTTTGTTTCTTTGTCTAGCAAAGACGACTTAACATACATGGATTAAATTTGGCAAAGGGGTAGGCTATTTTTTATCCCAGAAAAACAAAAAACTTTTCTGTAGGAATCATACATGTTGCACACTATAAAGCTTGGATAATATACGCGAAATATATCGTATATCCAAATTTTAATATATTAAAACCAATGAGATATTAAAGAGTTATCAGTGTTTTAAACTAACTTGATATGTTTATGGTTCCACATAATTATTAAATACTCCAAATATAGACACGACAATACAGACGCTCAGACAGAAATATTTTCGATACTACGGTTGAAGGGCATTAGTATATTGTTCGCTGTCAGATGCAAAATAAAACCACTGCTTGGGTAATAAACTTATTAAAAGAATTTTTTTTTTTTATTCAGGAGATGTTGATGCCTAATGATAAAAACAGCTTTAAAGGATTTCGCAAACAATTCAGTGGACGGTTCAAGCGATTAGTTGCTCGAAAACTAGAGCCTGCCTCTGTGATACCTCCAGAGCTAAAGCCACAACTAAAAACCATCTATGTTTATTAATCTATCTATTAATTATTTATCTATCTATAACAAGTACTCATATTCATTTGTTCAAAGATAATTTTTATGTGTGAATGGAATAATAAAAATCAGTATTTGAATAAAAGAAATTGCTGGCTAGACATTTAACTTTAATTGAAAATGTATGCGACCAGTGATATCTAAACACTCAAAAGATTTTTTCAAATTAATGAAAATTTAACATCCAAAAGGCCTTTTTTGGCACTTATTATTTGATCGCTTTTTGAATTTTGTCTCATCTTATGAATTTTCTCGAAGACTATATTGCGCACCTCAAGCTAATTTTTTTCTGAGTCTCTTGTTATTTTATTTTTTAAAAATTTCATTTGAGCTTATTTTAGGCAAATGTTAATTATTTTACATCCAGTCTTTTGCTTAATTCACTGTGTTGGAGCTGGGTGTTCCCTTCATGCAAAAAATCACCCCTATCTTGAATGAAATTTCACGTGAAATAATTTCACTTTTTGCCTTCACGTGATCACGAATATCTAACAGCTGATAGTTCCCTAGTTCGAAACCATTTCGCCCTATTCTGAATGAAATTCAAAGGCCAAATGAATTCACTTTCCCCTTATAATCGTTCACCTGTTTTGAGTTGGCGGAATTGAAAAATGTAAGTAATTTGTTTAACATAAATTGAACTAGTTTCTATAGAAAATGAATTATTTGTAAATTTTAGGTCAAAGAGTATTTATAAAACTCAATCTAGCATCCTGGTAGAGTTCTCAGTTTTTTTCCCGCCAAAATAAAAATGTGGCAGCATTTTGGTGTGACTTAGAACGCGATTTAAACAGTGCTAGTCCACTGATTAAATCCATAACCGAATGGAAAAAGGTAATTTATAAAATCAGTACAACTATTTTTACTAATTTAATTTTTTAATAAGGTTTGGACTGACCAGAAACGCTTCGTGCGCAACAAAATAGCCGCTAATGCTAAATTAAGGTAGGGAACTGGAGGTAGACCCAATCTCACAGAGGCACTCACTCCATCACTCAATTATGCCAACTTATGTTCACGTATGTTCACCAAAATGAAAAAATTTAAACAAACTATCAGCTGTTCTTGAAATTCAGCTGTCAAATATATTCGAAATTTTTCGAAGTGAAATCTTGTTCACGGTGAATTCATGTTGCGAAATAATTTTTCACGTGAAATCTAATTCCCCGTGAAAAAATATTTCGCCTGTTATTCGTGATAGGGCTGAATATTTAAAATGGATATTTCAGATGAGCAAGGCATGAAAGAGATTTAAGTGACGAAGATTAAAATCATGCGCCTCATGCTCGTTTTTTTCTAAAAATTATTTAACAGATGCTTGGGCTATAAAAAAAAAATTGACAGCCTGTGTCAGATTACACGGGCGCATAGGTTAGCCGTAGAATACATCTGTCCTCGTGCAACAAAAATTATAAAGCGGTAGCCTTATAACAACAACCACATAGATGTTTTATTTTATTTTTAATTGTGTTTGTTGTCATTTGGCTAATTTTTTCCTTTTTACTGCAATACTGGTTAGCATCTCTGATATAAATTTAACAAACATTGACTTGAAATAGAAATATATATTTACATAATTTATTACATCAAAATTTGTGCATAATTAAATCTAAAATTGTATTTTTTTTTTATGTTTGAAATGTGACTTTTGATATGACAGGTTTGTGAAAGGAAAAGTATGATATGTAATTCATTAATGACACACTTAAATTTCTAGCAAATACTAAATCTATATTGGTTAGAGCTAAGGTGGTTGCTGCATTTTTAATATACTTTAATTTGAATTTTTCATCGATAAATTCTGCAAATGAACAATCATTTGTCATTTCTAAATTAAAATCACCTACGATGAGCATGTCCACCTCGGTGTCAACTGTGAAATTCTTGTCTATTAGTGCAGTGAGGTGAGAATATTTCATCAAAGCAGAAAAAATATTCACTCTGTTACGCATTGAAGCTACGTTTCTTTTTACAGGCGGCATTGTTCAATATTCATTTAAATTAAATTAAATTAACTTAATTCACAGTAACTGTTCACAAGATGCGGAAATCAGGGCTGCCACCGTAAAGACGAATTATCGATAGTTTAACTCACGATAGTTTATATGATATTTTTGCACGGGCATATTTATTGTTTTCGTGCAAAAGCATAATTAAATGTGCAACACAAACAATAAAACATGATATCGAAAACTTGCACGCGAATTTCAGAATTGGGGTAAACATATTTTATTGTGTTATAATTGTTTGGGGCTGACGCTTAAGCTGAGCTTGTTCACCCCTGGCACGGAAGAATTTATGTATGAAAATTTAATTATGCCCGAATATCTTAATGAAATTTCCACATTTAGAAGCTATCAGTCATGACCGCATGTATATCAAACGAAAGGAAATCAAGTCTACTTTGTATTAAAACAAGTTTTAATCGATTCTCTGGCGGAATTTTTGAGCAATGTGCAATTGATAAAAAAGTAGTGATTTTTGCACTGATTTTTTGCCTTAAAAAGTTTTATATTTGGCAAAATTATTAGAAATTTGAATGTGGGAATGTTTGTTTACCTCATCTCAACTTAAATTCGAAAAACTCAGATTAATTGATTGATTATTGAGATTGCTAGAGCAATTTAAAGTATTCAAAATGATGCAAAATGTTGCATGTTTTTGGTCTCATTTTTTTAATAGAAAATGTAATCACTTCATATATATATATATATAGCTTAAAACAAAGGTTGAAGCCTTGGCTTTAAAATTAAATTAATTTGAGGAAAAACTATTCATTAGTTCATGAGCAATGAGCGATTTTGTGAAGCAACCATATTACAACAACAACTTTTTTGGATAGCACACTCATACCGAAACGTAAGACGTATTCTACGTCAAAAAATATTTAGCAGCAATTATTTTTTGAGCAAATATAAATTATACTGTCATCAGTTTGATGATAAAAATTAGCTGCGTTCACCAGGAAGTTTTGTTTCAGCAGCATTTATCTGCTACCGATTATGGTACTGGTGAGCCCGACCGCTCCTGAATCATGATTGAAAATTCTTGAAGCGCTTGAAGCGGAAAAAAGTACGCTATATAACTGACATTTGCGCTTCATTTATCTAAATTCGATAAAAAAAAACTGCTGTCTAGAGCATCGCTAATGCAAACAATAAACATGCTAAGTTCTGTCCGTTAGCGATAACTGCAAAATAACCCTTTGAATCAGCTGTTTACTTCTTGTGTAACTTTTGGTTGCGTTAGCAATTGTATTTTGAATACTATCGGCCTTTAGGCAAAATGTGAATTTGCTTACGGCGCCAATGTAACCGCACTTTAAGGAACTTTCCTTACTTTGGTAGAGAGTATATGTGAATTTATATTAATATAATGATCCACGGGAAGGAACAGCTGCTGGATGCTGCGTGTGTTCTTTTATAACTAAACTCTTGATTGATTTATTGCTTATTAATCCTAGTGCTACAAGTAGACATTCTTATAAATTAATTCAGTCACATTTTAAAATTGCTGTTGAAGATTACAAAAGTTAAAAATACTTATTTACTAAACATTTAAGTAGTAACTTGCAGTTAAAGTATTACTCGTATTGACTAGGGGTTTTACTCTTAAAAACCTTAATTAATGTTGTTGTTATTATTATTATTATTATTATGTATTATCATAAATGTTGCAGTAAGTAAGATTTTAGCGTTGATCGAAGACCTGATGTGCTTCTAACGGTCTTAATTTCAAACGGCAGCTGATTCCAAAGTCGGGCACCCCATACAAAGAACTGCCTGTCGGTGCATGCAAGCTTAGTTCTTACGCAGACATCATTACAGATCCCTAATGTAACCGCCAAGCGTAATTTGTCATATAAATAATCATGTGTATATTATTTGCTGCAGCTGATTTAAAGTCTTGTACTTCGTCTAGTGTCTTAAGTCTAAGTCAAAAATACGATTGGCAAAACATGTAACATGAACAAACCTAAGTCCGAACGCGTAACGTGCTATACTATTAAAGGCTACTTTAATCTTATGCTGACTAGCAATATCACAATTTGCAAATATTTCTATGCCATAAAATAGTATGGGGGTAAGAAGAGTTTTTGTGATGGCCATTCTTGTTTTAACCGGCAGCCAGGGCTGTGTGAGCGCAAGCTGCCGAAGAACGCCATAGGTCTTTCCCACAGCCTTATTGACCTGGTCTTTCCATGTATGTAAGTTTATTAATAAATGTCATTCCTTAATTGTCAGCCTTACCCACATACTTTATTTCTACATTATCAATGCACAGTTTACTTAAATTGCCAACATTTAGTTTTTTCTTATAAATAACAATACATTTACTCTTAGAGGAGTTTAAGCAAAGGCCATTGTTGCTTGCCCATCGAAATATCATTAATACATGATTATTACAAAGCATGACACCCTGGTTAATCTGACTTAAAGGATGACTCACATATAATTGGACATCATCAGCGTACATATGAGCTTTACACATAGACAAAACATTTGGAAGATCATTAACATAATAACATAATCATAAGCTTTTGTCTTTCGTTGGTGACGGTTGTGTTTTTGAGTGCTCTCAATAATATATTGTTTTCTTGTGTGTGTTTACGGAGTTTTAATTGGTTTTATTTGGTAAACAATTCTGGCAGTGATCGCAAATATACGTTACATATATGTTTCTGTGCATCAATTGATTGTCGACTTAAATTTCATTTTAATTTGCAGTAGAACTTACGCTGCAGTGCTTTGAAATATAGAAAACAAACGTATATACATACATATATTTGCTTTTGCATACTCTGTGTTCCTTCGTCAACTAACAACAAACAGCTTGTCTATTTTTCTTGCTCTTGCTTGCCAGCATAAGCCCTCTCCCGTTTTCGTTCGCTCTTATCCGACGTACGTGCGGATGAATCTGCTAGCGCGCTCACGCTCTCTCGCTAAAGCGCTCTTCTGATTTTTACCGTTTCTATAGTGCTCATTGCATTGTCATTTTCTTACTTCATTCTAGCACCTACTTTTTGTTTGATAAAGCATATCAACTTTTCTAGGTCATTCTATATTTATTAAATTATTATCAATATGCTTGTTTGCTGCAGTTCAAGTTGCAAATTGGTTGGGTCAAACAACCAAGACTTCATTTTATGTAAATTATGTGATAACATGATCCATTTGAAATGTTCTGGCTCAACTGCAAAAATTAGAGACTGGTTACTCGGAAACACTGGCTTGAAATGGTACTGTGAGCCCTGCAGAGAAGTGGTGAATGAATCTTCAAAGTTCATAAGGCAGGCTCACGCAGGCTTTAAAGCTATGCAGGTTGCGTTTAACAACTTGCATGTATCTTTCAAAGAGCTAGAGTCGAATTTTAAAAATGGCAGGGTAATGGTAGATTCTCCGAAGCGAAAAAAGGCTTCGGATTGTAATTCGCTCAAAGCTCCACCTACCCAACCCATCAAACCTCTTCAAGTCCCCTGCGTAAATCCTCGAATGTGCACATTAACAAGCCCATTGATGTTATTTAATTCGCCTGCTCGCAACCCCGATACTAACAGAGTCAATGACTCTACTCCCACTCCTGTAAATGAACCCTCATTATCAACAGCATGCGTCCGTATTAATTCTACTATAGGTACACTTGGGGCCCCCAAACCTCTTGTTGTTGTGCCTATAAACAAATTTATATTCGTGTCTAGGCTAGTAGTGCACCTGTTATCCATCCTGTTGCCTCAACTTCGACGGCAAAAAACTAATAAAAGTTGTTAGCTTGGCCTATCAAAATGTTCGAGGCCTTTACACTAAACTTTCTGAACTTTATGTAAACAGCTTGTCCTTTGATTCACAGATAGTTGCATTCACAGAAACCTGGTTAAAACCTAATATATCTGATTATTCCGTTTTGCCTAATAAGTATAACTTGTACAGATGCGATCGCGCCACCCGCAAGGGGGGCGGTGTTCTCATAGCTGTTGACTCTTGTATTTCCTCTGAACAGATTCATTCCCATGATCATCCGGGTATAGAGTTTCTTTGTGTTAAAATATTATGTAGCGGCCGCTCATTGTATATTACTTGCTCATATATTCCTCCCAATTCTGATAATAACATTTACATATCCCATCTGAATGCCCTACAGCTTGTGTCGTCGTTGTTGACGGATATGGATCAACTTATAGTGGTTGGTGATTTTAATTTGCCACATGTTGTATGGTCTGTGAATGACACATCTTCGGCGCAATTACCGGCCACTTCTGATGATTTTATCGAGGGCCTTTTAGAGTTAGGCCTATCACAAGTTAACAGGGTGCATAACAGTAGTAATAAAATGTTAGATTTGATATTCGTTTCTGATTCTGATTGTAGTAATGTTAGTAGAGTATTCCCTCTAGTGCTTCCTGAAGATACCTACCATCCAACTTTAGAACTTTTCTTTAAACTTTTTAACCTTAGACCAGCATCTAACAATTCTTTAAAAACCCGATGTTTACGTAAAACTAACTTTAAAAAATTGAATGACACCTTTATTCTTGTAGTGATATAGAAACTGCCATCACCATTTTTTACAGGACTTTGAATTCGCATTTGGATATATGTGTTCCCCTCACTGTTCCTTTAAGTGAAAATAAACCACCTTGGTTTACGAGGGAACTATCAAAATTAAAAAACGTGAAAACAAGATCCTATAAAAAATTTAAAAAATCTGGAAATACTATAGATTCATCCTCCTATATAATTGCAAAGTCAAATTTTATTTCGTTAAACACTTTTTGTTACAAAAATTATCTCAATCGTTGCAGATCAAACTTTTCCCGTAATCCAAAACAGTTTTATAATTTTTTTACTCTAAACGTAAATCTTCTTGCTTGCCATCCTCGGTTTACCTTGATAATACAAAAGCAAATTCCGATCAGGCAGTGGCCGATCTATTTGCTGAGTATTTTCAATCGGTATACTCATCGAGTTCATATAGTTGCAATAATTCCTATCCTTTTCAAGTTCAAGCGTCAAACTGCATTTATGTCCCCGTTATAGCTGAGTGTACGCTACTAGGCGACCTTAACTCTATCAAACCCGGCTTCTTGCCCGGTCCAGATGGAGACCCACGTTGTATACTATAGGGGAATATCCAAGTTGTCTGCCATTCTGAAAGTCTTTGAAAAAATTATATGCTCTCAATTGCAGCACTTATGTTGTTCAATGTTATCCCCTTATTAACACGGTTTTGTTAGGCAAAGATCTACTACCACTAACCTTTTTGAGTTCACCTCAATTGTTGTCAAAGGGTTTCAGGCCAAAATGCAAACTGACGTCATTTATACAGATTTTAGTAAGGCATTCGATTCCGTAAGTCATTCTTTGCTATTAAATTAATTAATTAATTAAATATTATTGGATTTCCAGCGAAACTCTTGTCGTGGCTTTCTGAGTACTTGTGTGGCCGAACACAAAAAGTGGTTTTTAAATCTTCTGTATCCAAATCTATTTATGTCCCTCAGGGGAGTCACCTGGGACCATTGCTATTTAATCTCTTTATTAACGATCTTCCTGCTGTTGTTACTAATTCTCGTGTATTTATGTTTGCTGATGATGTAAAGCTATGTTTCACCTTTAATGATGATTCTCTTTGTAACTTACTACAGTCGGACTTGGGTGCACTGTCGGCTTGGTGCCGTTATAACTTACTTAATTTAAATTGTTCAAAATGTAAAATCATGACTTTATGTAGAGGTACCCCTCATACTGCAAACTACGTGCTTGATGCTTCACCACTTGTCCGCGTTTTTGAAATTAAAGATTTAGGCATCATTCTTGATAGCAAATTAAAATTTGATTCTCACATATCGTCGATGGTCAATAAGGCCATAAACGTTCTTGGCTTCATTAAGCGGTGGTCAAAAGAGTTTGATGATCCCTACACCACTAAAACGCTATATACATCCCTAGTACGTCCCATCCTGGAGTATGGATCTTGTGAGTGGTCCCCGCAATACGGGATTCACCAGGATAGAATTGAATCTGTGCAGAGGAAATTTCTTCTGTTTGCGCTTAGATGTTTCAACTGGGTTCCTGGAATAGACCTACCCCCCTATTCAAGTAGACATCTTTTAATTAATCTTCCTTCCCTGTTGAACCGTAGAATTATGCATGGTGTAGTATTTATCACTAATCTACTTAATGGTGAAATTGACACATCAGTTCTTCTTAGTCGAATAAAATTAAATGTTCCCGTTAGATCCACAAGTAACTTTTTACCCCTTAGCCTCGATCGTTGCTCGAGCAACTATTTAATTCATGAACCATTTCGTGTATTATGTTCTGGCTATAACAAGCTTTATTCTCTTGTCCCTCTAGAGACCTCGACTCCAGTACTAAAACGATCTATCCTTTTTGCCTTGTCTAATCGTAACCACTTATCACTAATCTACCACTGGTCTGATTGGGTTTTTCTGGGTTTTTCCCAATCCACGCAACAAATGTTGGGCCACTTCTTTTCTTGTTGAATTTCCCAGAGCTTTAACGTTAACTTTATAATTATTTCAACCTTAATTTACTTTCAGAACTACACATAATTTTAAATTTTACTTTAAACTTAATTATTTATATTATATTTTAAATTAATTTTATTTTCTTGTCAGCTGTTCATAGCTGACAATAAATAAATAAATAAATTGCAAAGAGGAGAGCACCAAGAATTGATCCCTTTGGAACACCCCGGGTTGTTGTTATGAGGTCGAAGGTGGAGTGTTGTACAACGACGGCCTGTTTTCTATTGTACACATATGAGGACATAAGACATAACTGTTGTGTTGGAAAAGTTATACAGTTTGCTTAACTTGTCAAAATTTCATGGCTTACCGTGTCAAAAGCTTTACTAAAGTCAAGAAGGGTTAAAAAAGTAACTTCGCTATTGTCCATATGGCTTCTTATGTCCTCTTAGATAGTTTTGTGCCTACCTGTATGGGATGTTAGACTACTTGTACGCCAACGCAATGTCTACATTTGTTGTGTAGTTTATCTGTATATCCTGTAACTGCACCTGAACTTGGGGACCAGGATTTGACAAATGATTTCAGAATGAAAAACAAAGATCATGTATCTTAACAATAACAATCTTACCAATAACAATATAATGACTTTTCACGGCTATGTCATAAATAGCCCAGAAATGCACGCAGCCCGTTTTTGGAACTATATCTTTTTCAACTATTTTACCTCTAAAAAAAACCAGGCAACGTCGGGCAGATCCATTTTTTTGCATTCGATAAAGGAACAACAAAGAAATTCATGTGAAAATATAGAATTTTATAGATTTTTTTTGTTTTCCAACAAAGTTAAGAAATAGTGAAAAATGGATAGTTTGTAAATATCGATTTACCTATCCAATCGCATAGCAAAAATTACCTTTCGGTAATGAGTTTGCTATCCAAAAAAGTTGTTGTTGTAATATGGCTGCTTCTCAAAATCGCTCATTGCTCGTGATCTAATGGATAAATTAATGGATTGATTTCATTTTTAACCCAAGGCTTCAACCTTTATTTTCAGATATATATGTAGTTATTACATTTTCTATTAAATAAGACCAAAAATACATGCAAAGTTTGCTCCATTTTGAAGACTTTAATTTGCTCTAGTAATCTCAATAATCAATCTAATACTCTGATTTTTTGGAATTTAAGTTTAGATGAGGTAAACAAACATTCCCAAATTCAAAATTTTAATGATTTTGCCAAATATATAACTTTTAAGGCAAAAAGCACTACTTGATTTTCAATTGCAAATTGCTCAAAAAATCAGCAATAGAGTCGATTTAATTTTTTTTTATAGAAAATTGACTTGATTTCCTTTTGTTTGATATATATTCGGTCATGACTGATTGCTTCTAAATGTTGACATTTCATTAAGATATTCGGGCATAATTAAATTTTAATACATAATTTCTGCCGTGCCAGGGGTGTAAATAAACAAGCTCAGCTCCAAACAATTATATCATAATAAAATATGTTTACCCCAATTTTAGAAATTTGCGTGCAAGTTTTCGAAATCATGTTGTATTGATTTTGTTGCACATTTAATTCTGTTTTTCACCAAAACAATTCATATGCCCGTGCAAAAGTACATTAAACTATCGAGAACTAAACTATCGATATTTCGTGTTTACGGTGGCAGCAGTGCTGCCATATCAGCCTTTTTCAGGACAGATCTGTCCTTTATTAAACATCGTTAGCCGGAAAAATAACCAAACATCCCCATCCGGAAATCTGTCCTTTTTTAAGTACCATTGTCCTTTTTTTGAATTTACAAAATATTGCCAACATTACGGTGTATGAAAATAAGGCCATCTATAATATGAACTTACCATGAACTTTTAGTACTTGTCTATCGATTGTATAAATGCCATTCACTTGTAAAATAATCGTATCGACTATTATTTGGTGAATGCCATTCACATGCCCAAGGATATATAAGCAGACGTTTCGAGAATCGTGGTTTAACTAGAGATTGGCGTCGGGATCGGGATTTTCGGGAATCCCGCGGGTCCCGAAAAAATTATCGGGATCGGGCGGGCCGGGAACGATTTAAAAAAAAACCGGGAAAGTCGGGATATGTGGTCGATCCCGAAATTCCCGCGGGTCCCGGTAAACTCTCGGGACCCAAAAATCATTCGGGACCCAAGCAAAATGTACTCGATATATGTTCTGCTTATGTCGAAAATACCCACCGATTGCATTTTTTAGTGACACGATATATCGCAAGTGCAATAAATGTGAGCATTTATATGTATTTTTACTGTTATGAAATTCGGTCTCTCTTTTCTAATAATTGGTGCAGCAATGGCAACGCGCGCTGAAATATTGCAATATTCTGCCACAAGCGAAAGAGTTTTTTCTACTTCGAGTAGAACTTCAGAAGAAAGAAGAACCAGATTCATTGGAAAAAATTTTAAAAAAATATTGTTTTTAAACAAAAATTTAAAGTTAAAGTAATGTTATATTTAAAAAAAAAATAAAATTTAAAGTAAGATAATATTAAAAAAAAATATATAGACACTTATTTGAAGAAAAAAAATGACGGGAAAATGTCGGGACCCGCGGGATAGACACAAAATTTTTCGGGACAATCGGGACAGGAAAAGCGATATTGATTTCGGGACGGGATGGGATGGGAACAAATTTTTTTCCCGATCCCATCTCTAGGTTGAACCACTCTGAATTCAAAAGTTGGTTGTGTCGGGATTCCTCTGACCAATTTAAGGACTACTGCAAATATTGCAAATGCAGTATTGACACAAAAGTTGACCAAATGGCAACAAAAAAGCACCTGAGCAATGCAACGCCATTTCATCAACATAACAAGATTATGTTCTAACCACCGCCAAGGAACGAAACGGCTGGCCAGGAAGCGGCGTTGGCGATGTTCATTTCTTTTCTTTATTTTCTTTATTTATATTTTTTTTTTTTTAGATTGCCCGAAAATTTTTAAATTTTAAAAAACATTGACCTGTTTTCTGTTGAAAATTGCTTAGCAGCACAGAAAAAACCAATTTGTAAAATGCTAGAGTTGTTCAATGTTGAGTCAGAAGATATTGAAAAAATTCATACTCAATATACAAACATCCATTTGGTGAAATGGCAAAGTATAGACAACACTCTTATGTTTTGGGCCGAGGTGGAAAAGTATAAAGATTCGGCAGGGAACAAAACGTTTTTCCAGCTTGCCACAATTGCATTAAACATTTTGTCGCTGCCTTGGTCGAACGCAGAGGTGGAGCGTGTGTTTAGCCAGGTGAACTTAATTAAAACGAAGGTGCGGAATGCTCTCCAAACTGAAACATTATAAGCTATTTTGTCCATACGGTAAGACATGTTGTTTATTAAATTATAATATAAAAAATAATAGACATTTTGTATATTTAAGATTCGGATTACGTCGAAATAACCAATGCTGCCACGACTACGCTGTACCAGAAAAATTTTTGAAAATGATTGGCACAAATGCAGTTTATGTTGAAGAAGAACATGACGCTGAAGTCGAGGAAGAAGATTTAATCGACGCAGCTTTCAAACTATTATAATATTTATTAACAAAATACAAACTTCGTAAGAAAAGCGATGTAAATTTCTGTCCTCTTTTCTATCCTTTTCCCATTATTTTTATCCGTTTTCTGTCCTTATTTTTGGGTAGATCTAGCCTTTTTTTGTAATCGATAGTTGGCAGCACTGGTTCACGAGTTGCGAAAATCAGGGCTACCAACTATCGTTTATTTTTCTTTCTTTAACAACACTGCTAACATAATTATACAGCACTGCCGCACTGATTTATTAAGCTAAGTTATGTCGCGAGGAAATGCAACTATTCATTACGTTATTTTTAATTAAGATAAGTTATTTTATGTTAAGGCCTTTAGGCTGTACCCATATTGCATAGCAATTTCATCAGAAAATCCGCCCGCAGATAATCACAAGTGGTCACAAAGCGGTCATAGAGAGATTCAGAAAAGTTTTACACGAATTTGAAATTACACGGTTGAAAAAATATTTTTTGTAAATATTGTTTTATCTAGTACGTTTTCAAAATCACTGTTTTGTTATTGTGTTTGTTTTATTTATTTATTTATTTATTTAATGTCAGCTATGAGCAGCTGACAAATCAAAATTAGCTATTATAATTTAATTATATTTAATTTAATTAATTTAATTTAATTTAATTTAATTATAATATTAAAATAAGATAATATAAAACAAATAATTATAATATCTGAAATAAAGTTCAAAATTTAGATAAAAAATTTAAAAAGTTAACGTTAAAGCTCTGGGAAATTCCAAATAAATATAACTGGTCCAACATTTGATGCGTGGATTGGGAAAAACCCAGAAAAACCCAATCAGACCAGTGGAAGATTATTGATTAGTGGCTATGATTATATAAGGCAGAAAGGATAGATCGTTTTAGTACTGGAATTGAGGTCTCCAAAGAACTACGGGAATAAAGCCGGTTAAAGTCTGAACAAATAACACGAAATGGTTCATGAATTAAATAGTTGCTCGAGCACCGATCGAGGCTAAGTGGTGTGAAGTTACGTGTGGATCTAATGGGAACATTTAATTTTATTCGACTTAGAAGAACTGATGAGTCGATTTCACCATTAAGTAGATTAGTGATAAATACTACACCATGCATAATTCTACGGTTCAACAGGGAAGGAAGATTAATTAAAAGAAGTCTACTTGAATATGGGGGTAGGTCTATCCCAGGAACCCAGTTAAAACTTCTAAGCGCAAACAGAAGAAATTTCCTCTGCACAGATTCAACTCTATCCTGGTGAATCCCGTATTGCGGGGACCACACACAAGATCCATACTCCAGGATGGGACGTACCAATGATGTATATAGCGTTTTAGTGGTGTAGGGATCATCAAACTCTTTTGACCACCGCTTGATGAAGCCAAGTACATTTATGGCCTTATTGACCATCGCCGAAATGTGAGAATCAAATTTTAATTTGCTATCAAGAATGATGCCTAAATCCTTAATTTCAAAAACGCGGATAAGAGGTGAAGCATCAAGCACGTATTGAGCAGTATGTGGGGTACCTCTACAAAAAGTCATGATTTTACATTTTGAACAATTTAAATTAAGTAAGTTATAACGGCACCAAGCCGACAGTGCTCCCAAGTCCGACTGTAGCAAGTTACATAGAGAATCATCATTATAGGTGAAACATAGTTTTACATCATCAGCAAACATATAAACACGAGAGTTAGTAATAACAGCAGGAAGATCGTTAATAAATAGATTAAATAGCAATGGTCCCATGTGACTCCCCTGAGGAACACCAGAGGTAACAAAAATAGATTTGGAAACAGAAGATTTAAAAACTACTTTTTGTGTTCGGCCACACAAGTACTCAGAAAGCCACGACAGGAGTTTAGCTGGAAATCCAATAATATTTAATTTTTGAAGCAACAAAGAATGACTAACAGAATCAAATGCCTTACTAAAATCTGTGTAAACGACGTCAGTTTGCATTTTGTCCTGAAACCCTTTGATAAAAAGTGAGGTAAACTCAAGAAGGTTGGTGGTAGTAGATCTTCGCCTAACAAAACCGTGTTGATATGGGGATAAAATTGAACTACATATGTGGTGCAATTGGGAGCATATAATTTTTTCAAAGATTTTCGGAATGGCAGACAGATTAGATATTCCCCTATAGTTTTTAACGTTGGACTTAGAAGAATTTTTATGGAGTGGAATAATAAAAGATTCCTCCCATATACCAGCAAACACAGCTGAGTCAACTGACAAGTTAAATAATTTGTGTAAGGGTTTACAAAGTGAGTCCGCACAATATCTAAGTATACAACCTGGCACTCCGTCAGGACCAGGCAAGAAGCCGGGTTTGATAGAGTTAAGGTCGCCTAGCAGCGTACACTCAGTTATAACTGGGACATAAATGCAGTTTGACGCTTGAACTTGAAAAGGATAGGAATTATTGCAACTATATGAACTCGATGAGTACACAGATTGAAAATACTCAGCAAAGAGATCGGCCACTGCCTGATCGGAATTTGCTTTTGTATTATCAAGGTAAACCGAGGATGGCAAGCAAGAAGATTTACGTTTAGAGTTAACAAATTTAAAAAACTGTTTCGGATCGCGGGAAAAGTTTGATCTGCAACGATTGAGATAATTGTTATAACAAATAGTGCTTTCGGAAATAAAAGTCGACTTTGCAATTATATACGAGGATAAATCTAAAGTATTTCCAGATCTTTTAAATTTAATATAGGATCTTGTTTTCACGTTTTTTAATTTTGATAGTTCCCTCGTAAACCAAGGTGGTTTATTTTCACTTAAAGGAACAGTGAGGGGAACACATATATCCAAATACGAATTCAAAGTCCTGTAAAAAATGGCAACGGCAGTTTCTATATCAGTACAAGAATAGAGTTGAGACCAATCAGTATGCTGAAGAAATTCATTCAATTTAGTAAAGTTAGTTTTACGAAAACATCGGGTCTTTAAACAATTGTTAGTTGTTGATCTAAGGTTAAAAAGTTCAAATGAAAGTTCTAAAGTTGGATGGTATGTATCTTCAGGAAGCACTAGAGGGGATACTCTACTAACATTACTACAATCAGAATCAGAAACGAATATCAAATCTAACATTTTATTACTACTGTTATGCACCCTGTTAACTTGTGATAGGCCTAACTCTAAAAGACCGTCGATAAAATCATCAGAAGTGGCCGGTAATTGCGCCGAAGATGTGTCATTCACAGACCATACAACATTTGGCAAATTAAAATCACCAACCACTATAAGTTGATCCACATCCGTCAACAACGACGACACAAGCTGCAGGGCATTCAGATGGGATATGTAAATGTTAATATCAGAATTGGGAGGAATATATGAACAAGTAACATATAGTGAGCGGCCTCTAAATAATGTTTTAACACATATGAACTCAATATCCGGATGATCATGAGATTGAATCTGTTCAGAGGAAATACAAGAATCAACAGCAATGAGAACACCGCCCCCCTTGCGGGAGGTGCGATCGCATCTGTAAAGGTTATACTTATTAGCCAAAACGGAATAATCAGATATATCAGGTTTTAACCAGGTTTCTGTCAGTGCAACTATCTGAGAATCAAAGGATAAGCTGTTTACATAGAGTTTAGAAAGTTTAGAGTTAAGGCCTCGAACATTTTGATAGGCCAAGCTAACTACTTTTGTTAGTTTTTTGCCGCCGAAGTTGAGGCAATAGGGTGGCTAACAGTTGGTGCACTACTGAACCTACTATCGTTATTATTAATTTTACGCCTATTCACATACTCCTTTACAATAAGCTGCGGTGGCCAAAACTTTCCAGAACAAATTGTCGAGAAAAGTTCGGGCGGAACACTCAATTTGAAAGAAGATATGGTACGGGCTTGTTTAAACTTAAACTTTTGAACAGTTATAAGTGGTGAGTCAATTTTACTTTTAATGTAGGCACTAACATCATCCAACGAAGTGTCGGATGCTAGCCTAGACACGAAAATAAATTTTTTCAAAGGCACAACAACAAGAGGCTTGTGAGCCCCCGGTGTACTTTCGGTAGGCTTAATAGGCACACAAGCTGTTTGAACAGAAAGCTCGGATGTTAAAATCGGGGAAAGATTAGTGTTTGGATTTCTTGCCGGCGAGTTAAAATGCATTAACGGGCTAGCAATTGAACCCGTTGGGGGATTAGTGACTGGTACCAAAAGGGGAGTGGTGACCAAGACTGGAGGAACAATGAGCGGATTAGGCCGCGAAGTCTTTTTACGCTTCGGCGAATTACTCAACAACTTGCCTTTTTTGAAGCTCGACTGCAACTCTTTAAAGGAAGTATGCAGGTTATTAAATGCAGTATGCATTGTATTAAAACCTGCATATGTCTGTCTCATAAATTGAGTAGACTCCTTTGCAATTAAGCAATCCCGTATTTTGGCCGTAAAGCCGACACACTTCATGTGTATTACATTGTCACACAATCTGCACAGAATAAAGTCTTGGTTGGATGATCCAACCAATTTGCAGTTGTTGCTGCAACAAACTAGCATATTGAATTTAAAGTGAATAAACAAAATTTAATATTTAATAAAATATTAATAACAAGAAAAAAAGTAATATGCTTTATCAAAAAGATGTAGGGTTCACGAAAGTAAGTGTGAAGGAGGATGCAATGAGCACGATCAAACGGTAAAAACCAAGAGAGCGAGAGAGCTTGAGTGCGTTGGCAGATACAACTGCAAGTACTTCGGATAAGAGCGGACGTTAGCGTGAGAGGACTGATGCTGGAGTGCAAGAGCAAGAAAATAAGACCAGCTGTTTGTTGTTAGTGGATGAAAGAAAACACAGAACAAGCACAGAATAAGCAAATGCAAATATACGTATGTATGTACATATGTTTTTTTTTTTAAAGCAACTGCAGCTTTGGTTCTACTGCGACTTAAAATGTAAATTAAGTCTGCAACTATTATTAAGCACACGTAAATATATACAACGTATATTTGCGATCACTGCTAGAATCGTTTACCAAATAAAACCAAGTAAAGGCCCAACCAAACGTTGATTTCTTTCTTAAAGACTCGCGGCACGCAAAGTTTGAACATATGATACGCCGAGTATCGACCCAAACGATGCTTACGCAAGAGTTCGTTGAGTTATTTTTTTAACGAATGCTGTTAAGACTGAATGCATGGTTTGACTGGAGTGAAAACATGCATGAATGCTGAGCAATACAGAGTTGTCGCTGATTTTTTATTCTATGGAAATTATTTAACAAAATTGTTATATCATCATTTTATTGTTTATAAACACATTGATATAATGCTTTAGATCTATAAAAATATCTATAATATGTTTTTAATATGGTATTACATTAATTGTTAACATTTATTTTCAATGGCATAAACAAAGAGCACATGGCAACAATGTTCCACCGCTAATGCCATATGGTTTGTTTACATTGCAATATAAGAAGAAGAGACAAAGCACTTAAGCAACGTATGGCTATGCCGATGATTCTCAATGCGTAAGCAAACTTTTCGTTCAGTCTTGCAACGAGTCTTTAAGAAAGAAATCAACGTTTGGGTGGGCCTTAACACTTAAGGCCTGTTGTCACATACACCGTAAACCGAAACAGAAACAGAATTCAGTACATTTGCGACTGCGATAGAAACTGCAACAGAAACATCGGTATTTTTCAATTGTTAGCAATAGTAATCGAATTCAGCACATTAGCAACTGAAACCGAAACAAGTACTTTTGACTTTATTCTGTTGCTGTTAACAGACGATCACCTGTTTTCTACAAACGCAGATAACTTGACGCTGGTCAATTCTTTGTGTAATCGATATTTTTGTTTCTGTTTCGGGTTCTGTTTACGGTGTATTTGACTACAGGCCTTTAGTGCACAAACACAAGAAAACAATAACTTATTGAGAGCGCTCAAAAACACAACCGTCACCAACGAAAGACAAAAGCTTATTTAACAACACTTGGCACCATTGATGAAATGAGCATACATAGTAGTAACTGGGAAATCCCCTTATTCCTTATAATTACTACAGTTAATAAAATGTAAAAAGTTTCAAAGATTCGTAAAAGGCAAGCCATTTCTTTGGAAGTAAAATTAAAAATCTTGCCAGACGGCAATAGGTGAAGGTTCAACATCTGTGGGGAAGGATTTTGGCTTAAACGAAGCTACTTACAGGATCATTAAGAAAAATGAGAATTTGTATGCATATCTGAAACTTAATTGTTTTCAAAATTTTGAACACTGTTTTTCGAAGTAAATATAGTTCTTTATTTCATCTTGCATAGAACGTATCCCCCATTCTATTATAGGAAACGCCTCTTTTTTACACGGTTTCTTTTTACACGGATTTCTGAGGAACGTATCTAACGTGTTAAAAGAAAATTTACATTTAGAGTTAACAAATTTATAAAACTGTTTCGGATCACGGGAAAAGTTTGATCTGCAACGATTGAGATAATTGTTATAACAAAAAGTGTTTACAAAAATAAAATTTGACTTTGCAATTATATACGAGGATAAATCTATAGTATTTCCAGATTTTTTAAATTTAATATAGGATCTTGTTTTCACGTTTTTTTAATTTTGATAGTTCCCTCGTAAACCAAGGTGGTTTATTTTCACTTAAAGGAACAGTGAGGGGAACACATATATCCAAATGCGAATTCAAAGTCCTGTAAAAAATGGCAATGGCAGTTTCTATATCACTACAAGAATAAAGTTGAGACCAATTAGTAAGCTGAAGCAAATCATTCAATTTAGTAAAGTCAGTTTTACGAAAGCAACGTGTCTTTAAAGAATTGTTAGATGCTGGTCTAAGGTTAAGAAGTTCGAAGGAATGTTCTAAGGTTGGATGGTAGGTATCTTCGGGAAGCACTAAAGTGTGTACTCTACTAACATTACTACAATCAGAGTCAGAAACGAATATCAAATCTAACATTTTATTACGACAGTTATGCACCCTGTTAACTTGTGATAGGCCTAACTCTAGAAGGCCATCAATAAAATCATCAGAAGTGGCCGGTAATTGCGCTGAAGATGTGTCATTCGCAGACCATACAACATGTGGCAAATTAAAATCACCAACCACTATAAGTTGAACCATATCCGTCAACAACGACGACACAAGCTGGAGGGCATTCACATGGGATATGTCAATGTTATTATCAGAATGGGGAGGAATATATGAACAAGTAATATACAGTGAGCGGCCTCTAAATAACATTTTAACACATATGAACTCAATATCCGGATGATCATGAGATTGAATCTGTTCAGAGGAAATACAAGAATCAACAGCAATGAGAACACCGCCCCCCTTGCGGGAGGTGCGATCGCATCTGTAAAGGTTATACTTATTAGCCAAAACGGAATAATCAGATATATCAGGTTTTAACCAGGTTTCTGTCAGTGCAACTATCTGAGAATCAAAGGATAAGCTGTTTACATAGAGTTTAGAAAGTTTAGAGTTAAGGCCTCGAACATTTTGATAGGCCTAGCTAACTACTTTTGTTAGTTTTTTGCCGCCGAAGTTGAGGCAATAGGGTGGCTAACAGTTGGTGCACTACTGAACCTACTATCGTTATTATTAATTTTACGCCTATTCACATACTCCTTTACAATAAGCTGCGGTGGCCAAAACTTTCCAGAACAAATTGTCGAGAAAAGTTCGGGCGGAACACTCAATTTGAAAGAAGATATGGTACGGGCTTGTTTAAACTTAAACTTTTGAACAGTTATAAGTGGTGAGTCAATTTTACTTTTAATGTAGGCACTAACATCATCCAACGAAGTGTCGGATGCTAGCCTAGACACGAAAATAAATTTTTTCAAAGGCACAACAACAAGAGGCTTGTGAGCCCCCGGTGTACTTTCGGTAGGCTTAATAGGCACACAAGCTGTTTGAACAGAAAGCTCGGATGTTAAAATCGGGGAAAGATTAGTGTTTGGATTTCTTGCCGGCGAGTTAAAATGCATTAACGGGCTAGCAATTGAACCCGTTGGGGGATTAGTGACTGGTACCAAAAGGGGAGTGGTGACCAAGACTGGAGGAACAATGAGCGGATTAGGCCGCGAAGTCTTTTTACGCTTCGGCGAATTACTCAACAACTTGCCTTTTTTGAAGCTCGACTGCAACTCTTTAAAGGAAGTATGCAGGTTATTAAATGCAGTATGCATTGTATTAAAACCTGCATATGTCTGTCTCATAAATTGAGTAGACTCCTTTTCAACCTCATTACAGGACTGACAAAACCATTTAAGGCCTATATCTGCAATTAAGCAGTCCCGTATTTTGGCCGTAAAGCTGACACACTTCAAGTGTATTACATTGTCACACAATCTGCACAGAATAAAGTCTTGGTTGGATGATCCAACCAATTTGCAGTTGTTGCTGCAACAAACTAGCATATTGAATTTAAAGTGAATAAACAAAAATATTAATAACAAGAAAAAAAGTAATATGCTTTATCAAAAAGATGTAGGGTTCACGAAAGTAAGTGTGAAGGAGGATGCAATGAGCACGATCAAACGGTAAAAACCAAGAGAGCGAGAGAGCTTGAGTGCGTTGGCAGATACAACTGCAAGTACTTCGGATAAGAGCGGACGTTAGCGTGAGAGGACTGATGCTGGAGTGCAAGAGCAAGAAAATAAGACCAGCTGTTTGTTGTTAGTGGATGAAAGAAAACACAGAACAAGCACAGAATAAGCAAATGCAAATATACGTATGTATGTACATATGTTTTTTTTTTAAAGCAACTGCAGCGTTGGTTCTACTGTGACTTAAAATGTAAATTAAGTCAGCAACTATTATTAAGCACACGTAAATATATACAACGTATATTTGCGATCACTGCTAGAATCGTTTACCAAATAAAACCAAGTAACACTTAAGGCCTGTTGTCACATACACAAGAAAACAATAACTTATTGAGAGCGCTCAAAAACACAACCGTCACCAACGAAAGACAAAAGCTTATTTAACAACACTTGGCACCATTGATGAAATGAGCATACATAGTAGTAACTGGGAAATCCCCTTATTCCTTATAATTACTACAGTTAATAAAATGTCAAAAGTTTCAAAGATTCGTAAAAGGCAAGCCATTTCTTTGGAAGTAAAATTAAAAATCTTGCCAGACGGCAATAGGTGAAGGTTCAACATCTGTGGGGAAGGATTTTGGCTTAAACGAAGCTACTTTCAGGATCATTAAGAAAAATGAGAATTTGTATGCATATCTGAAACTTAATTGTTTTCAAAATTTTGAACACTGTTTTTCGAAGTAAATAAAGTTCTTTATTTCATCTTGCATGGAACGTATCCCCCATTCTATTATAGGAAACGCCTCTTTTTTACACGGTTTCTTTTTACACGGATTTCTGAGGAACGTATCTAACGTGTTAAAAGAAAATTTACATTTAGAGTTAACAAATTTATAAAACTGTTTCGGATCACGGGAAAAGTTTGATCTGCAACGATTGAGATAATTGTTATAACAAAAAGTGTTTACAAAAATAAAATTTGACTTTGCAATTATATACGAGGATAAATCTATAGTATTTCCAGATTTTTTAAATTTAATATAGGATCTTGTTTTCACGTTTTTTTAATTTTGATAGTTCCCTCGTAAACCAAGGTGGTTTATTTTCACTTAAAGGAACAGTGAGGGGAACACATATATCCAAATGCGAATTCAAAGTCCTGTAAAAAATGGCAATGGCAGTTTCTATATCACTACAAGAATAAAGTTGAGACCAATTAGTAAGCTGAAGCAAATCATTCAATTTAGTAAAGTCAGTTTTACGAAAGCAACGTGTCTTTAAAGAATTGTTAGATGCTGGTCTAAGGTTAAGAAGTTCGAAGGAATGTTCTAAGGTTGGATGGTAGGTATCTTCGGGAAGCACTAAAGTGTGTACTCTACTAACATTACTACAATCAGAGTCAGAAACAAATATCAAATCTAACATCTTATTACGACAGTTATGCACCCTGTTAACTTGTGATAGGCCTAACTCTAGAAGGCCATCAATAAAATCATCAGAAGTGGCCGGTAATTGCGCTGAAGATGTGTCATTCGCAGACCATACAACATGTGGCAAATTAAAATCACCAACCACTATAAGTTGAACCATATCCGTCAACAACGACGACACAAGCTGGAGGGCATTCACATGGGATATGTCAATGTTATTATCAGAATGGGGAGGAATATATGAACAAGTAATATACAGTGAGCGGCCTCTAAATAACATTTTAACACATATGAACTCAATATCCGGATGATCATGGGAATGAATCTGTTCAGAGTAAATACAAGAATCAACGGCAATGAGAACACCGCCCCCCTTGCGGGAGGAGCGATCGCATCTGTACAAGTTCTACTTATTAGCCAAAACGGAATAATAAGATATATCAGGTTTTAACCAGGTTTCTGTGTGTGCAACTATCTGTGAATCAAAGGATAAGCTGTTTACATATAGTTTAGAAAGTTTAGTGTTAAGGCCTCAATCACATTGATTGGCCAAGCTAACTACTTTTGTTAGTTTTTTGCCGCCGAAGTTGAGGCAACAGGGTGGCTAACAGTTGGTGCACTACTGAACCTACTATCGTTATTATAAATTTTACGCCTACGACACGAAAATAAATTTGTTCAAGGGCACAACAACAAGAGGCTTGTGAGCCCCAGGTGTACCTACGGTACGATTAATAGGCGCACAAGCTGTTGGAACAGAAAGCTAAGATGTTAAATTATTTGGGGAAAGATTTTTGTTGGGATTTCTTGCCGGCGAGTTAAATAGCATTAACGGGCTAGCAATTGAACCCGTTGGGGGATTAAGGATTGGTACCAAATGGGGATTGGTGACCAAGACAGGAGGAACACTGAGCGGATTAGGCCCCGAAGTCTTTTTACGCTTCGGCGAATTACTCAATAACTTGCCATTTTTGGAGCTCAACTGAAACTCTTTAAATGAGGTATGTAGGTTTTTAAATGCAGTATGCATTGTTTTAAAAAATACATAGGTCTGTCTCATGAATTGAGTAGACTCCTTCTCCAACTCATTACAGGACCCACAAAACCAATTAAGGCCTGTGTCTGCAATTAAGCAGTCCCGTATTTTGGCCGTAAAGCCAACACACTTCATGTGTATCACATTGTCACACAATCTGCACAGAATGAAGTCTTGGTTGGATGAACCAACCAACTTGCAGTTGTTGCTGCAACAAAGTAGCATATTGATTTTAAGTTGAAAAAATAAAAATATAAATATAAATAAAAAAGTAATATGCAAAAAGATGTAGGGTTCACGAAAGTAAGTGTGAAGGAGTTGATGCAATGAGCACGATCAAACGGTAAAATCCAAGAGAGCGAGAGAGCTTGAGTGCGTTGGCAGATACAACTGCAAGTACTTCGGATAAGAGCGGACGTAATCGGGAGAGGACTGATGCTGGAGTGCAAGAGCAAGAAAATTAGACAAGCTGTTTGTTGTTAGTGGACGAAAGAAAACACAGAACAAGCACAGAATAAGCAAATGCAAATATACGTATGTATGTACATATGATTTTTTAAAGAAACTGCAGTGTTGGTTCTACTGCAACTTCAAATGTAATTTAAGTCAGCAACTATTATTATGCACGCGTTAATATTTACAACGTATATTTGCGATCACTGCTAGAATCGTTTACCAAATAAAACCAAGTAACACTCCGTGCACAAACACAAGAAAACAATAACTTATTGAGAGCGCTCAAAAACACAACCGTCACAAACGAAAGACAAAAGCTTTGCTGAGTATTTTCAATCAGTATTCTCATCGACTTTATATAGTTGCAATAATTCCTATCCTTTTCAAGTTCAAGCGTCAAACTGCATTTATGTCCCAGTTATAACTGAGTGTACGGTGCTATGCGACCAGATGGAGTGCCAGGTTGTATACTTAGGTATTGTGCGGATTCACTTTGTAAACCCTTACACAAATTATTTAACTTGTCGGTTGACTCAGCTGTGTTTCCTGGTATATGGAAGGAATCTTTTATTATTCCACTCCATAAAAATTCTTCTAAGTCCAACGTTAAAAACTATGGGGGTATATCTAAGTTGTCTGCCATTCCGAAAGTCTTTGAAAAAATTATATGCTCCCAACTGCAGCACTTATGTAGTTCAATTTTATCCCCATATTAACACGGTTTTGTTAGGCGAAGATCTACTACCACCAACCTTCTTGAGTTAACCTCACTTGTTATCAAAGGTTTTCAGGACAAAATGCAAACTGAAGTCGTTCATATAGATTTTAGTAGATATTTGATTCTGTTAGTCATTCTTTGTTGACCGAAAAATTAAACATTATTGGATTTCTAGCAAGTCTCTTGTCGTGGCTTTCTGAGTACTTGTGTGGCCGAACACAAAAAGTAGTTTTGAAATCTTCTGTATCCAAATCTATTTTTGTTACCTCTGATGTTACCTCTGATGTTCCTCAGGGGAGTCACCTGGGACCATTGCTATTTATGCTCTTTATTAATGATATTCCTGCTGTTATTACTAATTCTCGTGTATTTATGTCTGGTGATGATGTAAAGCTATGTTTCACCTATAATGATGATTCTCTATGTAACTTACTACAGTCGGACTTGGGTGCACTGTCGGCCTGGTGCCGTTATAACTTACTAAATTTAAATTGTTCAATATGTAAAATCATGTCCTTTTGTCGAGATACCCCTCATACTGCTCAATACGTGCTTGATGCTTCAGCACTTGTCCGCGTTTTTGAAATTAAAGATTTAGGCATCATTCTTGATAGCAAATTAAAATTTGATTCTCACATATCGTCGATGGTCAATAAGGCCATAAACGTTCTTGGCTTCATCAGGGGGTAGTCAAAAGAGTTTAATGATCCCTACACCACATAAACACTATATACATCCCTAGTACGTCCCATCTTGGAGTATGGATCTTGTGTGTGGTCCCCGCAATACGGGATTCACCAGAAGGAATTGAATCTGTGCAGAAGAAATTTCTTCTGTTTGCGCTTAGAAGTTTTAAATGGGTTCCTGGGATAGACCTACCCCCGTAATCAATATATATATATGGTTTTAAACTGAGGGGGGCTGGGGTAGGAATGGGTGGGCCTGGCTCCAAAACTTTGATTGCCCTCTAATATGTTTACGCCTGTATCCATATTAACCTTCTTTATTTATATGTTTGTGCTGAATTAAGGAGAAAAGTGTTACCTGATTGTGTACACATAAAAAGTGATGGGTTTTTCAATTTAACCGATGCGAATAATGTGAATGCCAGCATTCGGTCGGTTTAAAAAAGCTACAGAAAAACCGTCCGTGTGAAGGGGGCTTAAGCAGTTTATAACGCAACTGTCATGTGCCGTAAACTAAAACCCCGATTCCATTACAAGCCGGATGCATGTATGCAATTGGAACTCGGTAATGCTGAATCCGTTTGTATTTATTAGTTGTCAGCTATGAGCAGCTGCCATGAAATATAAATTAATACAATATAAAATAAATAAAAGTATTGTAAAATTATTAAATTAAAAGTGAAATATAAAATTATATGTAGATCTAAAAGTAAATTAAGATTGAAATAATTAAAAAGTTAGCGTTAAAGCTCTGGGAAATTCAACAAGAAAATAAGTGGCCCAACATTTGTTGCGTGGGTTAGGAAAAACCCAATCAGACCAGCGGTAGGTTAGGGATTACGATTAGATACGGAAAAAAGGATTGATTGTTTTAGTACTGGAGTTGACGTCCCCAGAGAGACAAGGGAATAAAGCCTGTTATAGTCAGAACATATAACTCGAAATGGTTCATGAATTAAATAGTTCCATGAGCAACGATCGAGGCTAAGTGGTAAAAAGTTTCGGTAAGATCTAACTGGCACATTTAATTTTATACCACTTAATTGAACTGATTGGTCGATTTCACCATTAAGTAGATTTGTGATAAACACTTCAACTTGTATAATTCTTCGGTTCAACAGGGAAGGAAGATTAAGTAAAAGAAGTCTACTTGAATTTGGCGGTAGGCCTATTACAGAAACTCAGTTAAAACATCTAAGCGCAAACAGAAGAAATTTCTTCTGCACAGATTCAATTCTGGCCTGGTGAATCCCGTATTGCGGGAACCACACACATCATCCATACTACACATGAGACGTACAAGAGTTGTATATAGCATTTTAGTGATGAAGGGATCATCAAACTCTTTTGACTAGCGATTGATGAAGCTGATGACATTAATGGCCTTATTGACCATCGACGATAAGTGAGAATCAAAATTTAATTTACTATCAAGATTGATGCCTAAATCATTAATTTCAAAAACGCGGTCAAGTGGTGAAGCATCAAGCAAGAAATGAGCAGTATGAGGGGTACTTCTTCAAAAAAAATCAAATGAGTGATAGAGCTCACGAGCGATGTGGTAATAAAAAAGAAAAGAATGGTTAAATGAATTTAGTTTTCTTTTTATTGTATAATTATACTCGATACCGAAGGTAAAGCATATATTGGGTTTGTGCAATGTCCGTCATGATGTCTGTGCGTCTGTAAGGTAGAGACTTGAAACTTTGCAAAGGGGTATAGGGATAGTTAATTAAAATGTCAAGATTGGGTTTAACGATAACTGGGTGGCTGGCTAATCGATAAGCTCGATAACGCAAAATCGATAAATCCAGCTTTTTCGCACGCCCTTACAGCTAGAACTACCAAATTAGGGGAGAAGATAGTTACTTACAACCCCCTTTATGCTCGAGCTAGTATTTGTTTTCAATTAAATACATACAAATAATACACAAACAGACCCTTGGTAAAACAGGATGCCGGATGAATTGGATTTGTAGTGGAATCACCTACATTCCCGACTTGTTGTTAATGAGGGATGCAGCCTAATGGAATCGGGGTATTATTCTTTGTGCCTGCTATCATACCACACTCGGGACAACGACGACACCATTCTTTCGCCCCGCTTAAACGATATGTACTTCCCATAGCAAGAACGAACCAAAGCAACAACGAGTCAAAGCTACAACGAAGCAAAGCAACAACGAGTCAAAGCAAGCAGCAGACACATCGTGCTATGTTCGTTAGCTTACGAGTAGCATGACTTCGTATTTTCAGTTATTCTTTGCCGCAAACGAATACGATCATACACAGATGAATATGTCTATAAAATTTCTAAGTCGGTCCAGCACGGCACTCGAAATTTGTTCATTGGTCGAGCTGAGTCCAGCTCGCCACTCGAAATATGTTAGCATGTATTCAACTGACAGTTATACATAGCTACCAGCGCCTTAAGATGTTAACACATCAAAAGACATGACTTTTAATTTTGAACAATTAAAATTTAGTAAGTTATAACGGCACCACGCCAAAAGTGCACCCAAATTCGACTGGTAAATTACACAGAGAAGCATCATAATAGGTGAAACTTAGCTTTACATCATCAGCAAACATATAAACAGGAGAGTTAGTAATATCCGCAAGAAATAATAATAATGTAATTGCAATATACCACATAGTGTTTAACATTCGATTTAGAAGAATTTTTATGGAGTGGAATAATAAAAGATTCCTTACATATACCAGGAAACACAGCTGAGTCAACCGACAAGTTAAAAAATTTATGTAAGGTTTTACAAAGTGAATCCGCAAAGTATCTAAGTATACAACCTGGCACTCCGTCTGTACCAGGCAAGGTCACTTAGCAATGTACACTCAGTAATTACTGGGACGTAAATTCAATTTGACGTTTGAACGTGAAAAGGATAGGAATTACTTCAACTATAAATATAAAAACTCGATGAGTATATAAGTGGAATGTCTGAAACAAAAATTACGTTGCGCAGTGTAATCTTTATTTAATATTGTTCTGATTAAATTATTTAATGACATGTAATAAAAACGTGTAATTTAAATTATAAGAGAGCTCTTATTATATTTTAGGTCACAAAAACATTAAGTTTGAAAAAAAGATTGTAAAGTTTTTATTATAGTGTTTTAATTTAGCGGCACACCGTACGAGGTATGTTTATTATTCACAGTGCTACTGAGAGTGTTAGCAGCAATACTACTTTCGACTAAGCTTTCTTCATTGCTACTTGACATATTCAAATCTTTTTCTTTGTATTGCTTAATTTGTTTAATATAATTTTTGTTGTCATTATGTAATGTGCTTTTTTTTACAGCTGTTTGATTACTATGTGTGTTTGATAAAATTTCTGTAATTTTGCTTTCCATGAGTTTATTCACAGAAGATTCGCCGTATTTTGAAAGTGATTTTGATTCGTTATTGTAAGACAATAAGCTTAGAGGGCCAGAACTCAAAGAATCGCGGTTAACTGTTGCACCAATAGATTGATGGTATGAGTTGTCTGGCGACTCTACGGGCTGCGTATACTGCGTTATTAGGGCTTGTTTTTTGTCTTTATAGCTTATATGGTGATGATGGTGATGAATATGCCAGTTTGGAGCACTGGAAAATGTTGATTCCAAGTTTGGTACAAAATTATGCTTCTGATCCGTAGGAACTCTGTGACTTAAAGTTGTTTGACTGCTTTCGAATGGGTTATGATGCTGCAGAGAGGTAGATATTGGTATAAAAGGGCGCTGAGCTCTTTTCAATTGTTTATCAACTTCGGATTGAATGCTAGGTGGGCGATACGATAAAAACGTCTGCATAGGGCCGCTAATGTTAGCCTGTGCAGCTGCTATTCCTTTGCTCTGGATGTTCCAAAGTAAGTTACTAAGTTCATCCGGATAATGATTTAGCGTGGTGTTATTTTTTTGATGATTGTTAACAATCCTAGACATGGACTGTCCCTCGATAAGTAATACTGTGCAATCTGCATCATCACATTTTGTAAATGATTCTGCACTTGCAACAGCATCAATTGCATACCAAAGCACAATGATAGATAAATCACACAACATTTTTTGGTATATGAGTTTGTTATACCTAAAGGTAAAAGTGGACTGACATGATGGTAATTATCAACGCAAAATAAAACAATACAATACCAATGCCAACATACATACATATGTATGTACATATATATAAATACTCAAACATGCATATTTTCGAATTTTTGAATGAGAAGGAAAGTTGATATGTAAGTATGTACATATGTATGTATGTATGTTTGTGCTTGTGGTGACTTAGCAATATAGCGTATTGCGCTTGACCACAAACACAATAGCAGTCGCTAATGGCATAAATTAATTGACATGGGCACCAAAATATAACCAAATCCGTGGGCACTGAATTTGGTTATACACTGAAAGAAATGCTACCAATGTATAATAATAGAGCCGTCAAAGAGCAAAGTTCTAACTTAAAGTTGGGAACTAGTTTTCTGGCGCAGATGCTGTCAGAGAGGAATATCAAAGTTTGCTTTAGAATCGGTAGTCGTGAGTTATTTGCACGTCATTCTGCTTTCTGACTGCGCTGCGACATGCGCAGCCAACCCAGCCATATTGCGCTCGCACGCTGTCGATTTTGTAGCGTGCATTGGCTTGCATACGAGCGTGTGTAGATTCTTTATGAGTTCTTGCTTATCGCTTATGCCTTAAGCCGTTGAGCAGCAAAGCACAAGTGCGTATACCCATATATACATTTATAAATATATATGTAAATGTGCGTTTGCATATGAATTGGGCTTTGGTTGACGCTGGTTTTGTAGTAATATTGATATTTTATTTTCGCTAGTTTTAGGGTGCTCAGCAGCTCCGTTTCATCGTTTCATGTTTCATAATTGGAACGCATAGCTCGTGAACGGCATTTTGCGTGTCAATGCGTTTCATATTTGTGCAGTCATCTGCTGTTTGTTTACATTTCTCTTCCTTGAGTTATTGTCACTGTTGCGGTTTACTCAGCTTCTACATTTTATAAAAAATACCTTTTAAAAGTGGTAAAGATATGCTATGCGATGCTTTAGCAAAGCAAGCTATTAAGGAAATAGAGGATATTGGTGGTGAGAAGAGCTAGTTGTTTTTCAAACAAAACCGGTTTTACTTTCTTTTGTTTGCGGCGGCCATCAAATATGTATATGATTTCATACTTTTTTGCACAAAAATACACGAAATATTCAGAAAAATACAGAGCATCTATAGCAAATATCGATTAAATATCGTGCTCTTCCCATCTTTACTATCTTGAAACATGAAACACTTTTTGTATACATAGGCTGAGGCATGATGGAATAAAATGTTATTCCATCATGGGCTGGTGTGTTTCAATGTTTCAAGAAATTTTAATAGTAATTTTAATGTAATAGCCTATTGCCACTCTATAAGTATAAATTCTTGTTGGAAATAGGCCATTAGAGGCACACACAAAAATGTTATAGAAACTAGCCGAAATAAAATATTAATATCACAGACAGTCTAAGATATAGACTGTGCAATTGCTAACAAAAGCTTTTAGAGCTTTCGCGTCTCAAGGTGCCGGAGGTAGACCCTTTGTATGCTAGCGCTCATCGTTCGGGCCAAATGTTGACCAAAAACCAATAACTGTAAACATTTTTTGAATTTGGGTGTGTGTGCGTTTGTTTTGTTGCTTGAGGTTTTAGATATGTTTCATATTTTCCCCTTTTTATGTCTCGGCGGCAAACGAAATCGACACAAATGCACTACTGAGTACACTTTCGAAATTTGTGTGCAATTTTGCATAACTGTATGGAAGTTGAGTTACAAACAAAACAAACCCGCACTGGTATGACCCGTCATTACCCAGCCACGGCCATAGAGTTATAATATTAAAACACTTAATGCTGGTTTTGTTGCGAAAATCTGCACGTTGGTACATGGAAAAAGAATTTAAGCTGAAACAATTACGCAAGAGAGGCACAAACGATGCTAATGAAAAACATAGCTCTAACTTTAAAAAACAAAAGATTCTATACAAACATCAATAATATAATTTGTTTTTAGGTATTATATATTTTAGAATAGTATAAGGTTTTTTTTGACAATTTAAAACTATGTAAAAAATAAATAAAATATTGTATTTTATACGAATTTTTGTGAATTTCTTTCACTTGTTCATAAATTGTGAAATCATAATAGTTGAGACGGTTTAAGAAATGATATACAATTCCTAAGCACACAATTGAAGGTGCATCATATGCATATATGAACACGCACAGCCAAATATCAGTATTCAAATGCTGGTCAAGCAACGAAATAAACGCACACACACCCAAATTCAAAAAAATGTGTGTGTCAGCTCCGACGCACGACTGGAGTTTACTCCTTCAGATTGACTGCCTAAATAGGCACAAAAAGCTTACTAGTCTAAGAAAAAGATTAAAAGATTAATACGATATCAAATCGTTGATAAACGAATCAATGAAAATACTAAAATGGTATATATATTTGTATTCTATTTGCATTTATTTTATACATCTAACATATAACAAATAACAAAAGTTTATGTTGACAGATTATTATTTTATAATTATCATCTAAGCTTATATTACTATTTTAAAAATAAATTTGATCAATAGCGTCGTCGTTATTATTAATTACTGTGACAAGAGGCTTATGGTAACTAAAATACGACACATGAACGTTGGTAGATATGTGGGTTAAAAATCTTGAAAATACGGCATCAATGGTTGTACCATACCTCGTTTTCCCTAATGTTCTTTCGGAAATAATATCTAAATTGAGTTCACATTTTAAAAACTGTATTAATCTCAATCCATCATCATTATTAAAGTTGATATTAAAATCGCCGCTTAGTATTAGCGGAAGTACATGATACTGTTTTTTTAGTAGATTTGATCCACCTTCTGTATAAGCTAACAAATTCTCATGAATGAAACTGATTACATCATCAACCTTTTGATTAACAGAAATGTATACTGAGACGACAATAATGTGATTACCGTTAGGCAAAGTACATCTCGCTGCACATATGTCTCCCAAATTTATTTGTGCAGCTTGTGCGTCTCAGCAACGACAAGCCAGCGCGTTGTTGTTTTGTTCAGTTTCCCTTTGCGTTCATCGGCCCGTTGATTAAAGGAGAGGCGGCGGGTCAGCGGACAGCAAGAACTGTAAAAACTTGTTGTTACATATTGTATGCAAGTGCGATTGATACATATATTTCTTGCTGGGCCTGCTTGCCGAGGTTTTTGTTATTTTTGATATTTTTCCTTTTACATATGTACCAATGCACTTCTGAATACACTTCCGAAATTTGTTCGCAACTTTGCGTAACTGTATGGCAAGACTTGTTGGAAAGTGTCATAGGGTAAATATTGGGAAGAGTATGAATGAGCAGCAAAACTGAAATTTAACTGCCTTGGAAGACAAAATCTTATGTTTTTGTACTTCAAATGAAATTGTGCTACTCGGCCACTTCCAAAATGACAAAACACGCATACCATCACATGCTTGCAACGAATTATAACGGGATTCTTGAATAATGAGAGAATGAACTAGCGAATTTTGGACACACTAACAAAATATAAGTGGAACTGTGGCAAAAAAGTTCAATCAACTATTTATAATTGAAGCTATTTTTCAATTGTTAACTTTACGCCAACTTATTCTAATGAAAATATGCAATTAATTGCAAACATATTGTTGAACAACATACCCACAATAGCACTTATATTTTATAAGGGTATCCAACATTCGTCATGCACTAGACTTCACAAAAACGTAACGAAATTTGTTCAGTTGATTTCACTCCTCATATTTTTTTCATACCGGACTACTTATATGCAAATCGATTCTTAAGGAGTAAACTCCAAAAATTTTACAGTTATTGGTTGTTGGTCAACATTTGGCCCGATCGATGAGCGCAAGGGATAGTGAAACAAAAATCTGCTCTCGCGCCTTGCACTTGTGCGAAGCACCCTGAGAGCGCTTTTACTGCCAATTGCACAGTGTATATCTTAGGCTGTCTGTAATATCACAAAAAAAAACATTGCGATGTTTCATCGAAAAAGCCACTAAACGCCTGATTGAAGGTTCAAAAGGTAAGCGCAGTTTTGTATTATTTTTTTAATATAATTAATAGATTGATTACCGGAAAAAATTGATTGGGATCAAGGGATGGAGAATTTGTTTATGGAATTGTGGGATGAAAACTTAATTGCGCTCAGGGCAATGCAGAGGAACTCACACATCACAGCAATTGTGGAGAATTGGAAAGAGGCATGAATGCAAGACGTGGACGCGCAATTGTAAGTAAGATATATACAAAACGGCGTACAATATGTCCAAAAGCTAATTATTGTTGTTTCCTTCTAGACAAGAATTGAAAAATCAGGGACCGTCTGATGGTGCAGAATCGAAGTGGCATCTATTTGATAGGGTGTTGCTGTATTGGAGCGTTCGATATTGAATCAGGCATCGATGGAGCGATCAGCAGTGGATAGATCTGTTTCAGAGCGCCCGTAGAACAAACAAGGTTGCAAAAATCAATAATTGTATGTGCCCCCACAAAATATTGAACGAACCTATTTATTAGGGAATTCTCTAACGATTTCAAATCTGCTTTCTATAATACAACCATTTTTTGTTTAGGAGATATAGCCCTTCAAAGTTATCTGATTCTCAGTGTTAAAGCTGCCTTCACACGTTCGGTTTTTCTCTAGCTTATTTTTTTCGCATCGGTGAAATTGAAAATCCCATCACTTTTGTGTTTACACAAACTGGTCACACTTCACTATTTAATTCAACACAAACATATGTATAAATAAACAACCTTAAAATGGATACAGGCACAAACATATTAGAGGTTGTTTGTATTTTATCCGCGGTAGCTCAAGCAAAGAATGTTGTTTCTGTTTTTAAGTTTGGTTACTTTATTTTTTGCCAACAATTACTAAAAACACCAAAAACGCCTTGTTTATTAAAAATTTTAGGGCCGATTTCTCAATGTCCGGTTAGCGTAACTATCCCAAGTTTAGTCCAAATTGAGTTTCTCAATGTTCGTTTAAGGCTTAGCGTGCGATAAACTTAACCGATGCCTGAGTGCCGTCTTACATTTATCGTTCGTTAAAGGGCCGATATAAATATCGCTAAAACCATCTTTAGGCAATTACCTGATTCAAGTTGACACTTGCATTGTATATGTTTTATTATTACAAAAAATTTTTTGGTTTGACTTCACAATAACATTAACTGCATGCTTCTCAGCAACCGAAACGTTTTTCTTACGTGCTTATATATTTAAGCCGCACTCAATAAAATTAATGTTTTAAGCTTTTGTTTCGAATTTGACAGTCACAAAATCAAACAAATACCACACCAAACAGCTGATTTCCTCGTAATTAGTTGGCAGCACCATTAGAGCGATAGTATCTGAACGAATAAGGTTAACTTTGCATTGAGAAAACCAAACTGATTTAGCACGAGCATTAAAGTTATGCCGAGATTAACTAATTGGCACTTTAAGTGGACATTGAGAAACCGGCCCTTAGTGGCACAAATTTAACCGACGCAAAAAAGAGCATAAATAGAACACGTGCTATTTATATAATTTGTGCGTCGGTTTTTGACTGGACCTGAAAAATGTGTTTTCAAACGAGAGCGCTGGCTTTTTAATAAAAAAGCTACAGAAAAACCGACCGTGTGAAGACAGCTTAAATTAAAATCACAATTTAAGGTAATTTGGTCGGCTTTGAGATAAAAAATCTCAAAAACTAGGAAACGGATCGTCATTATTTTTAATTCTATCGATAGATTTATTTATAAAAAAAAAATTATAGAAAACTAATTTCACTGTTTGCTTTGCGTTTGGCCAGGTAACTCGATATTTACCAACTATTTATTTTTTCACTATTTCTCAACTTTGATGGAAAATAAGAAAAAAATTCTATATCGGGCTTATTTTCACATACATTTCTTTGGTTATTCCTAAATCTAATGCTAAAAACTTTATCTGTCCGCACTTACCCCGTTTTTTTTTTAAAGAGAAAATAGTGAGAAAAAAACATAAAAGCCTTTCAAACAAAACATAATAGATCAAAATTGTTATACAATTTTTTTTCCTTCTCATAAAATTGATTTTTACACAAATTTCAGCGTTGCTTACCCAGCGCTTTAACGTTAACTTTTAAACTTTTTACCTTCATTTGATTTCAGATTTAAATATAATTTTAAATTTTACTTGTAAGTTAATTATTTTAACCACAATTACTTTATATTAATCTTAATTTCATGTCAGCTGCTCATAGCTGACAATAAATAAATAAATAGGCATATTAAAGTTTAAAAAATGATCTTATACAATTTATTGATTATCTCAAAAGTTATCAGGGCTGTTTAACTTTTCGATTCCGAGTACAAACGGATCATTTTGAAAACGAGTGACAATGAGCACTCGAAATGAAAACGATTGGGCCTTTGAAGCAACTAATGTGTGTTTTTAAACCCTGAAACTATTTTTTACGTCATTTATGTACTATTGAGAAAAGTTTTGCATTATTATTTGTAGGGCCGTCTAACCATGTAACATAATGGTTCATGAACTAAATAGATGCTCGAGCAACGATCGAGGCTGAGGGGTAAAAAGTTACGTGTGGATCTAATGGGAACATTTAATTTTATTCGACTTAGAAGAACTGATGTGTCGATTTCACCATTAAGTAGATTAGTAATAAATACTACACCATGCATAATCCTATGAGTCAACAGGGAAGGAAGATTAATTAAAAGAAGTCTACTTGAATATGGGGGTAGGTCTATTCCAGGAACCCAGTTAAAACATCTAAGCGCAAACAGAAGAAATTTCCTCTGCACAGATTCAATTCTATCCTGGTGAATCCCGTATTGCGGGGACCACTCACAAGATCCATACTCCAGGATGGGACGTACTAGGGATGTATATAGCGTTTTAGTGGTGTAGGGATCATCAAACTCTTTTGACCACCGCTTGATGAAGCCAAGAACGTTTATGGCCTTATTGACCATCGACGATATGTGAGAATCAAATTTTAATTTGCTATCAAGAATGATGCCTAAATCATTAATTTCAAAAACGCGGACAAGTGGTGAAGCATCAAGCACGTAGTGAGCAGTATTAGGGGTACATCTACAAAAGGACATGAAAGGACATTTTGAACAATTTAAATTTAGTAAGTTATAACGGCACCAAGCCGACAGTGCACCCAAGTCCGACTGTAGTCAGTTACATAGAGAATCATCATTATAGGTGAAACATAGCTTTACATCATCAGCAAACATATAAACACGAGAGTTAGTAATAACAGCAGGAAGATCATTAATAAATAGATTAAATAGCAATGGTCCCATGTGACTCCCCTGAGGAACACCAGAGGTAACAAAAATAGATTTGGAAACAGAAGGTTTAAAAACTACTTTTTGTGTTCGGCCACACAAGTACTCAGAAAGCCACGACAGGAGTTTAGCTGGAAATCCAATAATATTTAATTTTTGAAGCAACAAAGAATGACTAACAGAATCAAATGCCTTACTAAAATCTGTGTAAACGACGTCAGTTTGCATTTTGTCCTGAAACCCTTTGATAACAAGTGAGGTAAACTCAAGAAGGTTGGTGGTAGTAGATCTTCGCCTAACAAAACCGTGTTGATATGGGGATAAAATTGAACTAAATAAGTGCTGCAATTGAGAGCATACAATTTTTCCAAAGACTTTCGGAATGGCAGACAACTTTGATATACGCCTATAGTTTTTAACGTTAGACTTAGAAGAATTTTTATGAAGTGGAATAATAAAAGATTCTTTCCATATACCAGGTGTT
>JAWNNU010000641.1:0-49088 GCA_035044585.1 Scaptomyza polygonia
CTTCAGCTGAAGATAGGGATTTAGTTACAGAGCTAATAGATAGATCTGCCATTAACGTTCAGGAAAATGTAGAAGAAAAAGAGATTAAGGGTCAAGAAACTTTATTAGAAAACGTGCCAACAGGAAATTTAGAAGCGCCAAGAATCGTTATGGCACCTGGAGAAGGTCAGCGTCCTTTGGACATGATTCAAAACAGCGATTCCGAGGAGCTGTCCTTGCCAACAATATTCGCTGGCATTAAGAGAAAATGCTCAGAAAGTTTTACAACCATTGCTAGGTCTGAACTTAGGAATTTTGATAGGAGAGGTTGTAGGACTGATATTAACTTAACTTTAAAAAGTTAGAAATGATTAATATTAGGAACAATACTTCCATTTGCTTACGCAAGCACAGCGCCAACCAAGGCATTTCCGCGGCGAACGCCCTTAATGAAGAACATATAGATAATTTAATTCGCTACGACGATGGCTACAGAGTTTTGAAAGGTATTCGCACGTCGCCTGCTCATTGGGAATCAGAAAAGAAAAAGATCATGGCAATGATTAGGCAGTTTGGTCTTCCGACATTTTTATAACTTTTTCGGCAGGTATTTTGATTTCCGATTTAGGCAACTTCTAAAACTAATGAAAAAGGAAGGCGGTGTTTTCGGTAGTCATAGGATCATTAAATATTATTGGCGAGTCGAGTTTCAGCAAAGAGGCTCACCACATATTCATGACATGTTTTGGCTGAAAGATGCTCCTAAGTTTGACATCAATGACGAATCAAGCATTCCCCCAGTAAAGTCCTTTATTGATCAGTTTATCACAACTGATACAACTAGGCCGGATGTGGCTCCACTTTCTGGAGTATCAAACCCACAATCAGCGGGCATTCAGTGTAGGAGAAAAGTAAATAGAAAAGAAATTTGTAGATTTGGTATTCCATACCCTCCCATGCCCCACACCGAGATCCTTTTTCCTTTAGAAGACGATGCTGAAAACTTTGAAAGGCATCTCAAGAATTATGAAAAAATTCAAACTCTTTTAGAATTTCAGTTTGATCGTGAAAGTATAGAGCGTCTTAGCGATTTCCATAATTTTTTGTCCCATGATCAACTTAACCTCAGTTATGATTGCTATATTAAAGCACTTAGATCAAGTATTAAGAAGCCCAAAATATTTTTAAAGCGAACGCTTGTGGCTATTAGGCTAAACCCGTATAATACTCATCTTCTTCAACTGCAGCGAGTCAACATAGACATTCAATTCATTTTAGATACCTATGCTTGCTGCAGCTACGTCCTTAATTACATCAACAAGTCTCAGAAAGGTATTTCAAAATTAATGCGTGATGCAGTTAATGAAATTAGTAGGGGCAACGTAATAATAAAGCAAAAAATTCAACATATAGGACACAAATTTATTTCTGGTACGGAAATATCCGCCCAAGAGGCCGTTTACTGCTGTTTAGGAATGCGTCTGTCTGAAAGCAGTAACGCTGAAGTATTTATTAATACTTCATTGCCAGAGCAACGGGTAAAAATCTTAAAGTCTAGGGCGCAATTACAAAACTTACCCTTTGACTCAACAGATATATTTGAACTAGGACTTTTAACCGTTATCATATATTTGGCAGTCGTTTTTAAAAGAAGTGACATGCACAACCCCTGTGTCTCGGATGGTCTGAAGCTACGGACTGCCTCTATTATTCTGTTCCTACTCGCGGAATTTAAATGAGTAGCTTTTATGTAGTCAGTTGAGGTAGAAAAAAATTGGTCAGTCGGTATAGAATTTAGTTTTGAAATATTGAACAAATCTGTTGCCTCATTCGTACTAAAAAGATGAATTGCATCATCGGGCACGTCCGATGGCTGACATATGCGGGAGCGGATAAGACTTATATCATCGGCTGTCATAAGACCCGATGCCATGTTGTTCAAAGCAGAAGCAAATGATAGGTCCTCCCTTTGTCGCATTATTTCTGTGAGCTCAAAATACTTAAAAAGGTCCCACAGAGATGATCCAAATATTGCACTGTAGGGATCATTTGAGTTGGATTCAAAGATCCAACGATCACCTACTGGTGATAGCTGTCGTAAATCTCCAAAAACGATGACAGATATACCACCAAACGGAGATGAATTTTTGAAAATTTGCTTAAGGCGGGAGTCTAACTGGGCAAACATTTTGGAACCTACCATAGATATTTCATATATAATAATAAGTTTAAGGTCAATTAACCTTGAATGCAAAGTATTAACTAAATCATGGCTTAAGGCCCTCAACTCTGAACCAGATTGGTTTACTGGTAGTGAAAACATGGAATGCAGTGTTGAACCACTAATTCCGAAAGCTGCTTTTCCTGTGGGTGCACATAACAGTACTTTAACATAATTTGGATCTGTTCCTGGCTTGCTATTGTATATAGCAGACAATGACTGATAAATTGCTAGTATAAGTCGGCTCTTTCCAACGCCAGCACCACCTCCAACAAACTCGTAAAACACAGTTTTGATGTTGGCATTGTGCAATACGTGATTAAAATATAGTTTCTGCTTTAAATCAAGGGATCTGACAATATCTGCTAAGCTCTCAGCGGAAATTAATGCTGGTAGCTTAAACAATCGGACGTTATTATCCCCCGAGTTTACATTTACGTTATTGCCATCAACATTTAAAACATTTAACTCAGGATCTATTTCAGGCAATCCTAACACCCGGAAATTATTGTCAACAACTTCTTCTACAGTCTCTTCGTTCTCGTCCTGTACAGCATTATTCAGTGCTTCCTGAAGTTCGTTGTCGTCCAAAGTATTGTATTTTTTACGGCTATTTACAATTAAACCTCGATGTTCGCTACAATATAATTCGCAATTCCGATTCACAAGCTCTGAACTTTCATCCCTCCACGGTACATATAGCATAACCAGCTCCCGAAAATAATTGCATTTATCTGTGTTTATATTAAATCTTCTATATCGGACAATACAAGGACTTAGCCGCTTTCTAATAAACCCACTACGATCGCGAAGGGAGTAAACTAATGATTGGGAAGACTGGAGTGTTTCAATATCATTTTCGTCATCAATAATTTGGCGAGTACCACTTTGCTTTTTACTATAACTATAAAAAGCAGCAAAATCAGCTAGGCATAAATTTTCTAAAGCGACGCGGCGCTGAACATAATGGTCTAAAAGTCCTAGTTCAAATATACCTGTTGAGTCAACGGGTAAGTTTTGTAATTGCGCCCTAGACTTTAAGATTTTTACCCGTTGCTCTGGCAACGAAGTTTTAATAAATACTTCAGCGTTACTGCTTTCAGACAGACGCATTCCTAAACAGCAGTAAACGGCTTCTTGGGCGGATATTTCCGTACCCGAAATAAATTTGTGTCCTATATGTTGTAACTTTTGCTTTATTGTTACGTTGCCCCTACTAATTTCACTTACTGCATCACGCATTAATTTTGAAATACCTCTCTGAGACTTGTTGATGTAATTGACGACGTAGCTGCAGCAAGCATAGGGATCTAAAATGAATTGAATGTCTATGTTGGCTCGCTGCAGTTGAAGAAGATGAGTATTATAAGCGTTTAGCCTAATAGCCACAAGCTTTCGCTTTAAAAATATTTTGGGCTTCTTAATACTTGATCTAAGTGCTTTTTTATAGCAATCATAACTGAGGTTAAGTTGATCATGGGACAAAAAATTATGGAAATCACTAAGACGCTCTATACTTTCACGATCAAACTGAAATTCTAAAAGAGTTTGAATTTTTTCAAAGTTCTTGCGATGCCTTTCAATGTTTTCCGCATCGTCTTCTAAAGGAAAGAGGATCTCGGTTTGGGGCATGGGAGGGTATGGAATACCAAATCTACAAATTTCTTTTCTATTTACTTGTCTCCTACATGAATGCCCGTGATTGTGGGTTTGATACTCCAGAAAAGGAGCCACATCCGGGCTAGTTGTATCAGTTGTGATAAACTGATCAATAAAGGACTTTACTGGGGGAATGCTTGATTCATCATTGATGTCAAACTTAGGGTCATCTTTCAGCCAAAACATGCCATGAATATGTGGTGAGCCTCTTTGCTGAAACTCGACTCGCCAATAATACTTAATGACCCTATGACTACCGAAAACACCGCCTTCCTTTTTCATTAGTTTTAGAAGTTGCCTAAATCGGAAATCAAAATACCTGGCACAAGTGACTGGATCGGTCCCAATAAGACGAGCTTTGTCGTTAAAATTTAAATAAGATGCAGATTCTTCAGAAATATCATTTTTATCCACGTTTTTAGAGAGTATAACCAATAGTTCCGCCCACCTAGTCTCAGCTGCCGAAAAAGTTATAAAAAATGTCGGAAGACCAAACTGTCTAATCATTGCCATGACCTTTTTCTTTTCTGATTCCCAATGAGCAGGCGACGTGCGAATACCTTTCAAAACTCTGTAGCCATCGTCGTGGCGAATTAAATTATCTATATTTTCTTCATTAAGGGCGTTTGCCGCTGAAATGACTTGGTTGGCGCTGTGCTTGCGTAAGCAAATGGAAGTATTGTTCCTAATATTAATCATTTCTAACTTTTTAAAGTTAAGAAATAATTTATCAGTCCTACAACCTCTCATATCAAAATTCCTAAGTTCGGACCTAGCAATGGTTGTAAAACTTTCTGAGCATTTTCTCTTAATGCCAGCGAATATTGTTGGGAAGGATAGCTCCTCGGAATCGCTGTCTTGAATCATGTCCAAAGGACGCTGACCTTCTCCAGGTGCCATAACGATTCTTGCCGCTTCTACATTTCCTGTTGGCACGTTTTCTAATAAAAGTTTCTTGACCCCCGGGATTAATCTCTTCTTCTTCTACATTTTCTTGAACGTTAATGGCAGATCTATCTATTAGCTCTGTAACTAAATCCCTATCTTCAGCTGAAGCAACAAAAGGAACGGTGTCAGACGAAAATGAAGACAACCATGATTCGTTAATAACAATCTGGTGTTTTCTATAGAGCTCAGTGTTGACTAAAAATCTGATTGCATCAGCTATTTTTGAAGGCCTAATGGATTCGGCCATAAAATCATGGCTATATTCCATCCTACGCTTGAGGTGTATCTGAACAACCTCGGCTTCATTGAACGCCCTTGGAAATGACGTTACAACATTGGCAACGGGAATTGGCACATTGACCACTGCTCCCTTTATGGCGTTTTGACGGCCATATCCTAAAGATTTAATAATCATGAACGGAAGGTGTGGGGAAATTAGCCGTTCCTCAAGAGGCGTTAAGCCTTTCAAACATTCGGGAAGATCCGGAAAATCTAAGCCATTTGTTATTGAAGCTTTTGGTTTCTTGCCTAATTTTATGCTCGTGCTGCATGTCTTGCAAAAACTATACTTATCGTTGCAGGAAGGGAAAAGTGTTGAAAGACTTAAAATGTCTCTACTATCTGCCTCACTACATTTGCTTTCTACAGCTTGTCTGGAAATTTTGTCCACTTGATGTGGAAACCACAAACCTTTGCAAGAAATGCAAACCTGATCAGGGCCCTGCTTTACTATTCTATTGAATGCGAGAATTAAGGCATCTAAATTAATGCCTCTCGCCTGACGCCTATCCTCTGAAAAGGTATTTGCACGTTGCTCTCTGTGCTGGCTTGCATTTCGGCTATTTTCGGCTAACCTATTTTCGGGATTGCTCCTATACTGACTAAGTCTTTGTGTCAAATTTCTTTGGGCTTGAAGAGCCGCTTCTCGTGCTAAAAGTCGAGCACTTCGCCTTGCACCTGTGTTTCGTGCCTGTTCATGATTCTGCGTACGGGATTGTACCTTACTTGAGCCCTCTGACTCCTATCCCGTGCACGCTCTAAAATTCTCTGTCCAATGTCAGTTCGTCGATTGGCGTGCTGTACAGTGTTTCGATCCTGTTCGTTTGCTCTATATACATGGTCTTGTCGACGCCTCGATCGGCGTAAAGTATTGTTGGCTTGCTCAAGCTGTCTGAGTGCAGAATCTGTCCGGCGCACTGCACGTCGAGCAGTGTCTTGTTCCTGCTCACCTGCCCGAAATTCTGGGTCTTGTCGACGTGTCGATCGGCGTAAAGTATTGTTTGCTTGCTCAAGCTGTCTGACTGAAGAATCTGTCCGGTGCACTGCACGTCGAGCAGTATCTTGTTCCTGCTCATCTGCCCGAAATTCTGGGTCTTGTCGACGTGTCGATCGGCGTAAAGTATTGTTTGCTTGCTCAAGCTGTCTGACTGAAGAATCTGTCCGGTGCACTGCACGTCGAGCAGTATCTTGTTCCTGCTCATCTGCCCGAAATTCTGGGTCTTGTCGACGTGTCGATCGGCGTAAAGTATTGTTTGCTTGCTCAAGCTGTCTGACTGAAGAATCTGTGCGGCGCACTGCACGTCGAGCTGTGTCTTGTCCCTGTTCATCTGCCCGAAATTCAGGGTGTTGTCTACGCCTCGATCGGTTCAAAGTATTGTCCGTTTGTTCTTGTTGTCTTAAGTGAAAGCCTGTCCGGCGCACTGCACGTCGAACAGTGTCTTGTCCCTGTTCAATTGCCCGAACTTCTTGGTCTTGTCTACGCTCTATTTGCGAAAATCTATTTCTTGTTCTTTCCTGCTCAGCGTAATCCGAATCAGACCTATTCAACAGATTTCTTGTTCTATTTCTACGAGACCTAGTGGCTGCTGAAACTCTGTTTACCCTAGGCATAATTGGTCAAATTTTTTCAAGGATAGGTGAAAATAAATATAATAATAATTGATTTTGAATCTGTAACAAATAATAACATAATTAAAGCTGCAAAAAATAATAATGATTTATATCTATATAAATATATATAAAAAAATAAAAATAATAAAAGATTTTTAATCTGTAACAAATAATAATAAATAATAAAGCTGCAAAAATAATAATGATTAATAACTGAAAACAAGTTAGAACAAAATATGGTATTATGTTAAGGCGTTAAATAATAAAGCTGCAAAAAATAATAATGATTTAGTACTGTATGTATAGTTAGAGCCAAATGTATTATAAGGTATTATGTCAATGCGTTTGATTAGAATATTGGCTATAAAATCAGTCAGCTGGTTAATTCTATGTAGCTATATTGAGTTTAAGCTAGAAATACCATTCTGACAAAGCTAAAACAAACTGGGAATTTTAAGGGTCTGTAACCATTGCAACCGATTGTTTGTGCCTTAAAAGTATGCTATTAATATTAATGATATAAAAACTGACTCGATTCAATCATTATCTCCGGTGTTTCTTAACCGATTTGGACGAAAATTTGAGAAAAGTTCTATCGTTACCCATTACACCAACCCCCATTTTTACATTTTCCAAATTCGATATATTTTTGATATCGATTCCATGTGTATATCGAAAACCAGCGTAGTTATCGATAATTTGAAGCAAACTTGTTCTGCTTATGGTATACGAGAACTTATATTCAAAATCTGAAGTCTCTAGCTCTTGTAGTCTCTGAGATCTACGCGTTCATACAGACGGACAGACGAACGGACAGACGGACATAGCCATATCGACTCGGCTATTGATACTGATCAAGAATATATATACTTTATGGGGTCGGAGATGCTTCCTTCTGCCTGTTACATACTTTTGCACAAAACCATTATACCCTGATTTACCTATTTTATGGGTTCAGGGTATAAAAAGATGTAGTATGTTGTGACAATTGTACTGAAATAGTAAACAATGACAACAATGAAACAAATGTATCTCATCAAATAGTAAGTAAGGAAGATGAAGAGAAACAATGTATTTACTCAGATGAGGAACTGGATCAGCAGTCTGAGTCGGAAACATCGGTAACGTTTGAAACAGCCGATAAAGCCAGCACAGAGGAAGATCTATTACTCATTGAACATAATAATTACGAAGCAGAAAACCCGAATCCACCTGATAGAAAAATTGTAAAAACAAGAAGTGGTCGAGAAATTAAAAAACCAAAAAAATTCGAATAAAACAAAGCGTGTAATAATATTGTAATATTATTAGCTAGCCGATAGCATAATAAGATCAAATCATGTATACAAATAATCGATAGTTTTAAGAATTGATCGATGAAGGCACATCTCGATGTAAGCGGCCTTCTTTGTGACATACCAAGCCATACAGACGTGACAATTAATAGCTAAATAAAATCTTAATATTTAATAAGCTTCAGACTTATTACAATAGATACTTATATTGTTTCTAGTTCGAAACTAAACAATGATGATAGTATTATTAATAGTGATATGTCTAACATATGCACTAATAATATTTCTAATCAGAGTAATATTATTGATGATAGTATTATTATTAGTGATATGTCTAACATATGGACTAATAATATTTCTAATCAGAGTAATATTCTTGATGCAAGCTAAGTCGAAGGGACATTGAAATGCTTTAGAAAAAAATGCTACAAATTTAACGATGGCTTAAACAGGTCTGTAAGATTAATTGCTGATTTGAAAAGTTGCCAATCAACATTTTCAAATTGCAATAATTTGGACACTGAAATGAGTATAAGTGAATTTAAAATCACTTTTAATGAATTATGTACCATTTTTTCAAAAAGAAAAAGTATTGAACACATTCTTCGAGATGAATACACTTCTCATAATAATGCATGTGTTTTATACTTCAAAAATGTGAGATTAAACAAAAAGTCTTTTGTTGCATATGGATACTCTAAGCATCCATCATGCAAGTACAATTTGTTTCGTGGGTCATATGATGGGCTTGTAAATGTTTACACAAGTAGCCCAAAAATGTCCCATTTAATTGGGTTTAAAAAGTCAACGCAGTGCAGATCTTTTAACAGATTTATGGAAAAGGCTGCTATTAGACACACCACTGCGTTTGAATATACATCCCAAAAACTTAACAATCTGAATATGTCTCGAGCTAGAGTTGGTAATGACCAAATTACCAATGAGAAATTACAATATTATAGAAATTTAATATCGGAGGAAAATCGAAAGTTTGATTTCGACAAGGATTCCTTTAAGGATGCCTACGATATGATTTCAAATGGGTTTTCTCATTTTATTCAGTTTCTTTCCAATAAACTGGAAGTTTTCTTATAGGACAAAGCACATATTAATATGCTTTTGACCCATATCAACAAGAATACATATAATATATATGAATAATAATATATGAATTCTTGTTGCTCATACTCTACATATTGATGCTACTGGAAATGTAGTGAGACCAATGAATTTCGAAAGTAAACGTTTATTTTTGTATTCATTGGTTGCTCATGTTCCAGAACATAAAATTGTTTTTTCTGTCGCACATGCAATCCTTTCTAATCATACATCGTATGATATAGGGAGATTTTTGTATGATCTGCGGGGTTTTTGCCAAAAAATAAAATAAAATGGCCTCTTTGCAAAAGAATTGTAACTGATGTTAGTTTTGCAATAATCGGGGCTATTTTAAAAGAATTAGGGTGTTCACTTTGTGTTGCGAAATTGCGAAATCACTACAGTGCAAACCATCCCAACAACAATTTGTACTGAAAACCATTTTGCTTTTTCGCAACACCCCTGCCTATGACAAAGAAATCGTTGCGATTTCGCAACGATTTGAGTGTTGAAAAATTATACAAAAGTGAAAAAGTGTTGCGCAATACAAGCAAAATTCTGGTATTTTTTGGTGTAATTTTGTGCTTTCGGTGCTAAATCAAAACAAACAGCTGTTCGTTGTGAGCGGCTGCTACAAGTAAGTGAGGGTTGGTTTTTCAAATTTTCGTTAATAAACCAGTTTTTTTAATTGCAGTGAGTATCGCAAATAAACAGAAGGCAGGAAACGGAATTAAGAAGTGGAGCGACAAGGAGGTTGCGGATATTTTGACTTACTTGCAGGTGCTCAGAAATTTGGAAAAGCCAAGTGCTCAAATTTATTACAAAAAGTTGCTGGAAGAAACTAAAATTGCTGCATCCTGGAACGCGCTTCGTTTTAAGGTGCGGTACATCAAGCTACAATACCAAAGGGCGGAAAATTTAAGAAATGCAACTGGTGCAGGCTTAAACGATCGCGACCCGGATAAAACTTTTGAAGAAAAGTTGTCGAGAGCATGCCCTTTTTACTCACAACTGAGCGATATATTTTCGAGCAAATTGAAACAATTGTCCGCGAGACAACGGCTCCTCTGGAGGAAGAGTCCTTCTCGGCTTTGGACACACCAAGTGTTAAGGATGATGTTGTTTTCGATTTTACGGCCGACTCATTTGACGCGGCCGCAAGCGAGCCTTTTTGCAAAAAATTATAAAAAAAACGGCTCTAGCAAAGTTGGCAACCATTCAAGAAGATAAGACGCAGATGAGAAGAGATGTGCTTGCTTTCGAGAAAGAAAAATTTGTGTGGGCGAAAGAAGTGGAGCAAAAGAAAATGTCTGTCGAGGAGAGACGCGTTCGCGTTGAAGAGGTACGCCTCGAAAACGAGTTAAAGTTAAGGCAAATGGAGCTGGAGCAGAAGGAACGAGTAGCAAAATACGAATTAAACTTAAAATACGCCAAAAAAGATTAAATAAAATTTAAGAATCATACCAAATTTATTTGTTGAATTTTTTTAAGAAAACATTAGATCAAATATTGACAATCTCTTGCTTTCAGCTGCCGAAGTACCTATTTCATTTGTAATAGGCAATGGATCTTGCTCATAAACTTGGTTAAATTCTTCCTGCACAACATCTTGATCCTCTATTAAAATATTATGCAGAATGCAGCACACGAGCACCCAGTCGCAAAGAAATGACCTTCTCTCGCCATCGCATAAGCGAATCCGAAGTTCCTTCAAACTATTAAATCTTCCTTTGAGGAGACCAAAGCAGTTTTCCACTCTGACACAGTATAGGCTGTGCCTCTTGTTAAATTTAACTCGCTTGTCTATGTCCATTGCACGCGAGTTGCTCCTAAATGGAGTAATTAAAAATGTTGACTGTGGGTAAGCTGAGTCACCTGCAATCCACTCTTCTCCAGTAAAAAATCTTGCTTCCCGATGGTGCTGTTCTTGAACACTTTGGAATCATGGATTTCCAACAACAGCATCCCTAACTCTTAGCTTGTGGTCGTATATTACCTGCAGCTTTACAGAATAAATCCGTTGCCGGGAAAAAAAAACCTCGTGGTTTCTTGGAGGCTTCTCAAACAATTTCACTTCCGTGCCGTCTATATAATGCAGTGAGGCAATTCATGAAATGTTTGTTCCACAAGCTGTTGGCGCTCCGCTGCTTTGGGCCATTCAATATATCTGGGCATCAGCCGCAAAAATGCAGAAAAAACGCGCTTCGTTATTAAGCCCAAGGTGCCTCCATCGCCAAATCCAAATAATGTGCAAGTTTTTCGCACTGACGCACTGCTTCCAGAGGACCCAAGAATAAACAAAACAACTGCCAATTGTAGGTCAATCGACAATTGTTTTTTTAGGCCGCCTGGTGTTTTAAAGGCTTCATCCTCTTTTATAAGCACACGCAGCATTTGCTTAAGACGGCTATTCTCAAATGAGCAAAAGAAATTTCAAAAAATACTATCAGAAGTAGAGCAACTTGTTTTACAAGATAGTGACAATTTCGGTAAAAAGAATAATTATTTATGCCCTGAAATGCTGGACTTAATAGTTAATAAGAATATGTCATATATAATGAAATATATACATAAATGCATATATCTCAGGAACGTGCTGTTTAATTTTCTTAATTGAAACGGCAAAAGAATGAGAAAAATATGCCCCGTATCCCTTACTACCGTGCAACTGACGCCATGTCTAGGAAAAAAATATAAAAGTTAAAAACGATTTTCATTTTTGAGTAAAATAATGCCACCTAGTTACATAGATGGTTGCATGTTTCTTTGGCTGAAATGTCATAAAATACATAATACCAAATTACCAATGAGAAATTACCATATAGATATTTAATATCGGAGGAAAATCGAAAGTTTCATTTCGACAAGGATTCCTTTAAGGATGCCTACGATATGATTTCAAATGGGTTTTCTCATTTTATTCAGTTTCTTTCCACTCAACTAGAAGTTTTCTTATGAGACAAAGAACATATTAATATGCTTTTGACCCATATTAAACCTCATACTCTACATATTGATGCTACTGGAAATTTAGTGAGACCAATGAATTTCGAAAGTAAACGTTTATTTTTTTATTCATTGGTTGCTCATGTTCCAGAATATAAAATTGTTTTTTCACATGCAATCCTTCCTAATCATACATCGTATGATATAGGGAGATTTTTGTATGATCTGCGGGGTTTTTGCCAAAAAAATAAAATAAAATGGCCTCTTTGCAAAAGAATTGTAACTGATGTTAGTTTTGCAATAATCGGGGCTATTTTAAAAGAATATAACAATATAGACCTTGCAACGTATAACGAAATTTGTTATAATTTCTTATATGATATTAGAAGCACTTTGCCCAAAGTCTGTGTTCAATTTTGTACAAGCCACTACTGCAAAATTATGTGCCGTAACATAGACGAAGCTGTTGGCTTTAACAATATTGAACTCAGAACGTTTTTAAGAAACGCATTAGGCTGTGCTTACTCAATAAATCAAGCTGCAGATTTAGAAGAATGGTTCAAATATATTGCAATCTTTCTTCTCTTTCCAACTATTGATAGAAATGTGGATGATGCCATTAATTATTTTACTTATTATTCTGGGCAGCCATCCACAATTGAAATAATGGATAGTATATCATTGGCAAAAAACATCAATGTTATTCAAGATCGAAAATTGAAGTCTATTGCTGAAAAAAGTCCATTTAGACAGAAATTTCAAAAAATACTATCAGAAGTAGAGCAACTTGTTTTACAAGATAGTGAAAATTTCGGTCAAATGAATAATTATTTATGTCCTGAAATGCTGGACTTAATAGTTAATAAGAATATGTCATATATAATGAAATATATACATAAATGCATATATCTCAGGAACGTGCTGTTCAATTTTCTTAATTGAAACGGCAAAAGAATGAGAAAAATATGCCCGTATCCCTTACTACCGTGCAACTGACGCCATGGCTAGGAAAAATATATAAAAGTTAAAAACGATTTTCATTTGTCACATTTGAAATGTCATAAAATACATAATACCTAATTACCCATAAGAAATTACCATATTATAGAAATTTAATATCGGAGGAAAATCGAAAGTTTCATTTCGACAAGGATTCCTTTAAGGATGCCTACGATATGATTTCAAATGGGTTTTCTCATTTTATTCAGTTTCTTTCCATTAAACTGGAAGTTTTCATATGGGACAAAGAACATATTAATATGCTTTTGACCCATATTAAACCTTTCGTTGGTGACGGTTGTGTTTTTGAGTGCTCTCAATAATATATTGTTTTCTTGTATGTGTTTACGGAGTTTTAATTGGTTTTATTTGGTAAACAATTCTGGCAGTGATCGCAAATATGTTATATATATATATTTTTGTGTGCATCAATTTATTGCCGACTTTAATCTCATTTTAACTTGCAGTAGAACTTACGCTGCAGTGCTTTGCAATATAGAAAACAAACGCATATTAATACAAACATATATTTGCGTTTGCTTACTCTGTGTACTCTGTGTTGTCTTTCCTACACTAACAACAAACAGCTTGTCTATTTTTCTAGCTCTTGCTTGCCAGCATCAGTCCTCTCACGTTTTCGTCCGCTCTTATCCGAAGTACGTGCGGATAAATCTGCTAGTGCGCTCACGCTCTCTCGCTTAAGCGCTCTTCTGATTTTTACCGTTTCTATAGTGCTCATTGCATTGTCACTTTCTTACTTCATTCTAGCACTCTACTTTTTGTTTGATAAAGCATATCAACTTTTCTAGGTCTTTCTTTATTTATTAAATTATTATCAATATGCTTGTTTGCTGCAGTTCAAGTTTCAAATTGGTTGGGTCAAACAACCAAGACTTCATTTTATGTAGATTAGGTGATAACATGATCCAATTGAAATGTTCTGGCTTTACAGCAAAAATTAGAGACTGCTTACTCGCAAACACTGGCTTGAAATGGTACTGTGAGCCCTGCAGAGAAGTGGTGAATGAATCTTCAAAGTTCATAAGGCAAACTCACGCAGGCTTTAAAGCTATGCAGGTTGCGTTTAACAAATTGCGTGTATCTTTCAAAGAGCTAGAGTCGAATTTTAAAAATGGCAGGGTAATGGCAGAATCTCCGAAGCGAAAAAAGGCTTCGGATTTGTAATTCGCTCAAAGCTCCACCTACCCAACCCATCAAACCTCTTCTAGTCCCCTGTGTAAATCCTCCAATGGGCACATTAACAAGCCCATTGATGTTATTTAATTCGCATGCTCGCAACCCCGATATTAACACAGTCGATGACTCTACTCCCAATCCTATTAATGAACCCTAATTATCAACACCATGCGTGCCTATTAATTCTACTATAGGTACACTTGGGTCCACCAAACCTCTTTTTGTTGTGCCTATCAGCAAATATATATTCGTGTCTAGGCTAGCATCCGACACCTCGTTGGAAGATGTGAGTGCCTATTTTAAAAGTAAAATAGACTCCCCGTTTATTAATGTTGAAAAGTTTAAGTTTAAACATGCCCGAAGCATATCTTCCTTCAAGCTGAGTGTTCCGCCCGAACTTTTCGCATCAATTTGTTCTGAAAAGTTTTGGCCACCAAAGCTCGTGGTAAAGGAGTATGTTAATCGGCGAAACAATGTTAATAATGGTATAAGAATCAGTTGTGCACCGCCTGTTATCCATCCTGTTGCCTCAACTTCGACGGCAAAAGACTAATAAAAGTAGTTAGCTTGGCCTATCAAAATGTTCGAGGCCTTAACACTTAACTTAACTAAAATGGGGCCGTCAGCCGGTTGGAGAAACAAGGGGAATAACACGCGCTGTGGGGGAACGCACTCATATCGCCATTATGAGTGCGCGCCTGTGCGGTGCGTGCCGTCCTTGGAACTCACAACTGGTAGTGCGACTACACTCTCCACGCGAGGGCGGCTGGAAGCAGGCCCTTGGTAAGGTCATGTCTCTGCCAAGGGTGCTGACGAATAGTAGTCGGGCGAGAGAAGAAAACTCTTTAAAATTACCCCAGTCCAAGGTGGAACAGCATCGTGCCGAGGGACTCGTGGCTGAGGGGGAGCTCAGTCGTTACTTTGCGAACTCTGGATACCTGCCGACCTCCAGTTTAATAAGGCTTCCCGCGGTACACGGGCTATGCCGCGGGTGACTGTCCACACCCGTCTACTCGTGGGACCAAATTATGAACACCGACAAACAAACAAACCCAGTGTCCGGGACACTCAAAAACCCGGTGGGAAACGCCAATCCCTCTATAGGTGCTTGCACCTCCTCCGCGACATCTGGTACGCCAGCAGGTGCTCGTAACGCCGCAAGCGGCATTGGTGCAGGACGGACAAGCCATTCGTCCTCACACCCCGGACGCCGACCTGGAACGGCTCCTGGAGCTCGGAGGCTGCAACACAAGTTTGCAGCACCAGCGTCCAGGTCCGCGACGCAGGCGGTCGCCCCGGGGTCCGCCTCTACGGCAGCAAATAAACCGCCTATACAAGACCGGAGGCGGGCTGCAGAGATTCTGCAACTCAACCTGAGCGGCCAGCAGTCGTCTCCCGACGGACTCAAGCTCGTTGAGTGGGCCAAGACAATATTGCCGGATTTTAAGCCAGCAATCCCGGCCGCTTCTGCAAAAGCCAAGCAGAAGCGCCAACGCTCCGTGGAGGAGCAGGCTCCGCAAGCCAAGCGGATAAAGCAGCCACCGCGTCCACAGCCACTCACTCGGTCCTTCGCCGAAGCCGCAAAGGGGAAGGTTCTAATTGGGGTCCTCGACAGGGGCCACAAGGAGGGCCATATCCCGCGGAACCAGTGGGGGGCCATTGAGAATGAGCTCCAGGACAAGGTGGTTGACCTAATGGAGCGGTCTGGTGGACCGCCGCCTCGTTGCTCTGATGCTGGGTGGCATCAGGGCAACATAAAAGCGATAGCCTGCGAGGACGAGTCATCGGCAGAGCTCTACAAAAAAGCGGTGGCCTTGCTGGGGGAAGTCTACCCCGGGGCGAAGCTCGAGGCGGTCGACTGGAAGGACGTGCCAAGTCGGCCCAGAGCGAGAGCTTGGGTTTCCGTCAAGCCAGAGGAGCCCGAGCGAATCCTCAAGCTCCTTCAGATGAGTAACCCCGACTTGGTTACTCAGGATTGGAGGATTGCCAAGGTCGAGGCGCCTGAAGGCAACAGCCGACAAATCATCCTTGTGATAAACGATGAGTCGGCTGAGACTCTGGTCGCAACAAATGGGGCGGCTCACTATGGCTTCAAGCCAATCACGATTAAAGTATACCGCTCGGATGCAGCCAGCAAGCCGTCAGGGTTGGAGGACGCACCGGAGGCACAAGTCACTGCCGCACTCCCGGAGCAGCCACTGCCGGTTGCTGTCGCCGATGATACCACCGCCAATGGTAGAATCATAAGCGAAGCGCCGGCAGCCAAGACGAGTGACGCCGAACTCGCCGACGCGGCTCAAATGATCAGCCTCGAAGAGGAAACGGATGACGAGGCTGATCTCACAGTGGTGGAGTTGAGAACGGAAGATGTCTTTGACACTCCTCCAAATCAACCTCCACCATTGTAAAGCGGCTGCAGCCGCCCTTCTGCTCCGCATAAGCCAATGCGGAGCAGACATTGTCCTGATCCAGGAACCTTGGGTCTGTGGTGGCAAGGTTTCTGGACTGGGGACTCAGGACTACAAGCTGCTTGTAGCCCACAACGAAGGTAAAGTCCGCACCTGCATTCTAGCAAGAAAACATCTAGACATTTTTCTGCTTCCTGATTTCAGCGATGGTGACAACACGGCTGTATGCCTTGAGCTAAAGTCTGGACAGGTCAGACTTAGCTCCGCCTACATGGCCCACGACCACCAGGGGCCCCTACCACAGCAACGACTACGGGCGTTAATCGCTGACTGCGAATTGACGCATACCGAGCTGATTATATGCTGCGACGCCAACGCTCACCACCATCAGTGGGGCAGCTCGGATATAAATGAACGGGGTGAGTTACTCTTCAATTATATCTTAACAACAAACTTAAACATTTGTAATATAGGTAACGACCCGACCTTTATCATAAAGAATAGGGAAGAGGTCTTAGACATGACGCTAGCCACAACCTCCCTCTATAAACAACTGACAAAATGGAGGGTACTCGTAGAGCACTCTTTCTCCGACCATAGGTATATCGACATAGAGTTCTGTCTTGACATACCCAGACCCAAATGGTGCAGAAACGTTAAACGTACAAACTGGACCAGATTCAAAGAATGCCTCGAAAGGCTAATCCCAGAGCATCCCCCAGTGGGATCCCCCTCTACCGAGTACACAGAGTTACTCACAAGTAAGCTCACGGAGGCATGCAAGTCCGCCCTAAACATGACATGCCCCCAGAGCAAACCAAGAGGCAAAACAAAACCACCATGGTGGTCCTCGCAATTAGGCGAGCTTCGTAAAACTTCACGAAAGCTCTTTAACAGAGCTAAGTCGAGGGGAGACGACCAATCATGGAGTCTCTACAAAGCCAGCCTATCCACCTTCAAAAAGAATCTTAGACAAGCTAAACGCTCCTCATGGCAAAACTTTTGCTCCAAAATAGAGAGCACTGCAGAAGCAGCAAGGCTCAGGAAGGTTCTCTCAAGTACTCAAGCAACCATAGGTTACCTCAAAAAACCTGATGACTCATGGACAACGACCAGTCTAGAGTCACTAGAACTTTTGATGGCAACCCACTTTCCCGGATGCTCAGTTGAAGTACCACTACCCCTTATCCAAAGAGAATTTCAGGAACACGTTTCCACCGACCTATTCTCCAGAGATATCATCTCGTGGGCTATTCGTAGCTTCTCACCCTTCAAGTCCCCTGGGCCGGACGAAATTATCCCAGCCCAACTGCAGCATGCAGGGGACATCGCCATAAACTGGCTTCAGAAAATTTTCTCCGACACCCTGACAACAGGAACGATCCCCAAGCCATGGCTCGAATCTAAAGTTGTCTTCATTCCCAAGGCGGGAAAAGCCTCACACACGACCCCCAAAGATTTCCGACCCATAAGCCTAACATCCTTCCTACTCAAGACACTAGAAAGGGTGCTGGGCTTACATATTAGAAATACGATCAAGACCGACAACTTCTCCCAAGCACAACATGCCTACCAAAAAGGTAAATCTACCGAGACAGCACTTCATGCTGTTGTCTCCACAATAGAAGCAGCACTCCACCACAAGGAGTATTGCCTTATAGCCTTTCTAGACATTGAGGGCGCTTTCAATAACGTCGTACCGTGGGCGATCACTGGAGCATTGTCAGAGCTGGGGGTGGGGGACCGCATTGTGGGACTGATTGATCAACTGCTCAAGAGCAGGACAGTCAGGGCCACTCTGGGGTCCTCAACCATATCCAGATCTGTAAATAGAGGCACACCGCAAGGAGGTGTCCTCTCTCCTCTCCTGTGGAACGTAGCGGTAAACAACCTGCTGCGCTCCATGGAGGGAGGGGGCTGTCGGGTGATCGCTTACGCAGATGACGTTGCCATAGCCTTCTCGGGCAAGTATCCCCAATCCTTGTGCGAATGCATGACCACTGCACTTCAAACATTGTCCTCATGGGCCACATCAAATGGACTAGGGCTGAACCCAGCCAAAACTGACTTAGTCCTCTTCACTAGGAGGTATAAGATTCCCCCCCTCAGGCCGCCGTCGTTGAACGGGGTGGAACTTTCCTTCAGTAAATCAGCCAAATACCTAGGGCTCACTCTTGATAGCAAACTAGACTGGAACCTCAACTCGGAGGAACGAGTGAAGAAGGCTTCAGTCGCACTATATACATGCAGGAAATCCATTGGATTAAAATGGGGAATGGCACCTCACATCACCCTCTGGCTGTACACAGCCATCGTAAGGCCTATCCTACTGTACGGAGTGTCGGTATGGTGGCCAGCTCTTTCAAAGAAGAAATTAGTCCACAAGCTTGGCAAGGTACAGCGTGCCGCTGGACTGACCACAACAGGAGCCCTCAGTACGACCCCAACTGAAGCTCTTGACAACATACTTAATCTTCTACCAATAGACCAAATGGGGAAGCTACTAGCAACTCTCTCTGCCCTACGCATGAGAGAAACAAAGCAGTGGTCCGAACAGACTTACGGACACTCCAAGGTTCTTGTGGGAAACCCACTTATTCCCAAAAACACGGACTATTGCCGTCCTCAGGAATTCCCCAAAACTCCATTCCATACACTTATCCCCTCCAGGGACGATTGGTGCTCAGGCACGCCAGGGCCGACAAACTCAATAAAAATTTACACTGATGGCTCTAAGCTAGACGACCGGGTAGGGGGCGGCGTCTTTTGCGATGAGCTATCCATTAACAAATCTTTCAGCCTCCCTGACCATTGCAGTGTGTTTCAAGCTGAAATCGCTGCAATTCACGAAGCACTCTCCTGCATATCCGAAATAAATTGCTCTGCAGCCAGAATCTGCATATTTTCTGATAGCCAGGCTGCTATCAAATCTCTCAAAGCGATATCATCTAACTCGATATCTGTCACAAACTGCCGCAGATCTCTGAAGGAGATGGCCGAGCAGTTCGAAATACACCTCATATGGGTGCCCGGACATAAAGGCATCGAGGGCAACGACAAAGCAGACGAGCTGGCAAGGCATGGTACTACCTTGCCTCTCCTCACAGGCAAGGAGAGCATGGGTATCCCCATGGCCAGCTGCAAGCTAAGAGTCCGATCGCACTTCGAACTTGAAGCAAACAAGAGATGGCAACTCACCACCGCCACGGGTAGGATTGCCAGGCAAACCTGGCCAACGCGCTGTAAAAAGCGGTCCTTAGGCCTTGTTCACTTAAACAGATTAGGTTGTGCTGCCGTAATCAGGGCCATTACGGGGCACTGGCTAGTGGGGACTCACGCAGCGAGACTTCTAGCCCCTTTCAATGATTTCTGCAGAAGCTGCCGAGACGAGGAGGAAGAGGAAACAGTCTCCCACCTCTTCTGCGACTGTCCAGCTCTCTGCAAAAACAGAAAGCGATACCTTGGTTCTTTCTTCTTATCGGACCTCTCTCAACTGGCGGACACTAAACCGAAAAATATCCTGTCCTTTATTCGAGCCTCGGGCTGGGACCACGCCCTCGTAAACGGTGTAACACACTCTACGTCTGGGTAGACGGTATCTGTGGACTAGGTCCACGACGCGGCATCACAATGGGCCAATACATGGCCTACGTGAGTGGGGGGTTTTTGTCTCAAACTGCTCACTACCGCTCTAACCTAACCTAACCTAACACTTAACTTTCTGAACTTTATGTAAACAGCTTGTCCTTGGATTCACAGATAGTTGCATTCACAGAAACCTGGTTAAAACCTAATATATCTGATTATTCCGTTTTGCCTAATAAGTATAACTTGTACAGATGCGATCGCACCACCCGCAAGGGGGGCGTTGTTCTCATAGCTGTTGACTCTTGTATTTCCGGGTATAGAGTTTCTTTGTGTTAAAATATTATGTAGCGGCCGCTCATTGTATATTACTTGCTCATATATTCCTCCCAATTTTGATAATAACATTTACATATCCCATCTGAATGCCCTGCAACTTGTTGCGTCTTTGTTGACGGATATTGATCAACTTATAGTGGTTGGTGATTTTAATTTGCCACATGTTGTATGGTCTGTGAATAACACATCTTCGGCGCAATTACCAGCCACTTTTGATGATTTTGTCGAGGGCCTTTTAGAGTTAGGCCTATCACAATTAACAGGGTGCATAACAGTAGTAATAAAATGTTACATTTGATATTCGTTTCGGATTCTGATTGTAGTTATGTTAGTAGAGTATCCCCTCTAGTGCTTCCTGAAGATACCTACCATCCAACTTTAGAACTTTCACTTGAACTTTTTAACCTTAGACCAGCATCTGACAATTCTTTAAAGACCCGATATTTTCGTAAAACTAACTTTACAAAATTGAATGATCTTCTTCAACACACTAATTGGTCTCAACTTTATTCTTGTAGTGATATGGATACTGCCATCACCATTTTTTACAAGACCTTGAATTCGCATTTGGATATCTGTGTTCCCCTCACTGCTCCGTCAAGTGAAAATAAACCACATTGGTTTACGAGGGAACTCTCAAAATTAAAAAACGTGAAAATAAGAGCCTATAAAAAATTTAAAAAATCTGGAAATACTATAGATTTATCCTCGTATATAATTGCAAAGTCAAATTTTTTTCCTGTAAACACTTTTTGTTACAACATTTATCTCAATCGTTGCAGATCAAACTTTTCCCGTGATCCAAAACACATTCATATAAATGCACTAACAGAAATAATCAAGTATTTATAAGTGCATAAAATCAAAATATTTGTACTAAATTTCTACCATAACCAAAATGTTGTTCTTGGTTCAAGTTCGAACTTTTAGGTTAGTTCGATCTTGAAACTAGTACACTTTAAATTAGCAACAAGTTCTTCCGTTCCTGGATCAAATTTTTATGAACACGATTTAAGTTTGTGTGTACTAAAAAAATTAAAAATTTAATAATGAGTATTTTGATTGTGACGATTCCGAAAATTCTTAGATAAAAACCATTTATTCAATTATTCAATACAAACAAAAAAAGATTTTATGAAAAGCTGCTGGTAGGATTTGAACCCGCTTTTCTTTCTTGAAACAAAAATATTCGCATTAGGTTTCAGTATTTCTAGAGTTATTTAAGAATATTTGTATTTGATGTAATTTAACTCACATTTCAAGTATTCCGAACGGAATGAATAGAATGATATTTAATAATAGCGAATACTCAATTCAAGTAAATTCGAGTTTTGTATAAACACGCCTTTTTTCTTTCAGTATAGACACAGTATAAAAACGAGCCACAGACCAACAAAGCAAAACCTTATCGAGTTTATCAGACGCTCATTGTGTTGCGCTTATGCGGCATTGTCAGTGTCTCACACACACTTGCCACATAGGGCAATAAATAAATAAATATCTTTTAAAAGTACAAGTATTTTACCTTAGGAATTGCAAAACTATAAAAGTAGAATTTTTCAAAAATATAAAATATTCGGTATTTTTATTTTTCAGTGTTTAGAAAAAAAGAACACACACATTCATGTATTTATGGGGCATGTTTTCATGTCACATTTTGATAGCAGCAGGCGGGTTTTACATTGTTGTGCCCACGAACCGCCTCGCGTCCTTGCCAGCCAGCGTGCTTGCCCCATAAATAACTGACAGACTTTGTTGCACGTTTAACCAGCTTTGTGTCTGCGTCTGTGTGTGTGTGCTGCGTCTCAAATTAGCTGACAGCACTGTGTATTCACTTTAAACATTTATTACCTGTTTTTCTAAATCCACTTTTCCAGCCGTCCTTTATCGCTTCAATTATCCATAGAAAATATTTCTACAGCTTACAAATTTAATTTTCATTAGTTTCGCATTGTTGCGCAAATCTCTGGTCGCAACATTTTCAACAAAAACTTTAGAAGCAAAAAAATAAATGGAATACAAATACAATGAATGAAACTTTGACTTAAGTGACTTAAAAACTAAAAACTGGGAAATTTAATGTGCTCGCCCCGTTGTGGCATCAACTTGACGGCAAACACTTTTTACTTTTCACTAACATTTTATGTGCCCTGCTTGGCGCATTTCCTTTGGTCATTGCAGTTGACAGCCTCTACACACACACACTTAATACACACACACAGCCACAACAAATGTGGCACAAAGTTTCCGACACTTTTTATTTTATTTATTTATTTATTAATACTAGCTTAAAGTTTAAAACTTAGGAGCTAGTGGGGTGTTAGCATGGCTGCCTGGGCCTTCAGCTGTGGAGTATTTGGTATCTTACTGCTGCTTATTGCTATTGTTTTATTGTTTTATTTACATGTGTGAGTGCATAATTATTAATATTGTTAATTACAGTCTTATGTTAGGTATTTACAATTTGTGTAGGTATTTGGTATCGGGATGTGTGTATATTTTATCTTGTTGTTTTTATATTTTGTGGTAGAGGTTGGTTTTTTTTAAGAAATCTATTATAAGTTTGATTTTGTCTATGGATGGGTTTTTTAGGATGTCTATTGGGTTTTTGTTTTGGAGAATATTTTTTCGGGCTGTTATTAGGGATGGGCATTGCGTTAGGATGTGTCTATTGGGGAATGGTTTTGGCAAAGGGGGCAAGTGTTGGTTATGTTTTTGTCTATGTAGTGTTGGTTTGTGATTTTTGTGTGTCCCAGTCGTAGTCTTATTAGTTTTATTTGTTCGAGTCTGGGTATTTCACTCTGGTTTAGGGTTTTGAGGATTTGCAGGATTTTTGTGTTGTTAGGATTAATGTTTTTGTACCAGTTTGATGTTGGGTATTTTTGTGGTATTAGTGTTTCTTTGAGGTGTTTGTTTATGTCTGTCATGTTTATATTGTTTGTGGTGATCAGTGGGAATTCCACTGCTTTTTTGGCGTGTGTGTCGGCAAACTCGTTGCCTTTTATGTTTATGTGGCTCGGGATCCATTTTAGTTTTACTTTATTTTGGTGTCTTGTGAGTAGTGTTCGTATAGTTTTTGGGTAGTAGCTGAGGTTGTCGATGTTTTGTATTGCTTTTAGGGATGATAGGGAGTCGGAGCATATGATCCATTTGCCGTTTTTTTGCAGTATTATGTTGAGTGTTTCCAGTATAGCTATTATTTCTGCTGTGAATATGGATGTGTAGGTTGGGAGGATCCCCCTTTTGATCAATGTGTCTTCAGTTGTGATGGAAAATTATGTGTTGTGGGTGGATTTAGATCCGTCGGTATAGGTGAATTGGTATTGGGTGTGCCTTTGTTTGAATTCTTGAAAGTGTTTTTGGAATACTAGGGGGTTGGTGGTGCTTTTGGTGTATTGATGTAGGGTTATGTCTATAGTATTGGGATTGAGGTTCCAGGGGGGTCTGTTTGCTTTTATTATTTTGGTGGGTTGAAAAGGGATGTTGTGGGTGAGACAGATGTTAATTATTCTAGAGATGGCTGAGTTGATTTTTTTTTGCATATTTGTGTATGTTGGGTTTGTTTATTATTGTGTGTATTGGTGAATGTTTGGAGAATATGAGGTTTTTGGATGCTTTGCTGGTAAGGAGGTTGAATCTATGGGTAATGTGGGGTAGGTTTGTTTCCGTCAGTAGGTTGTTGGTCGGTGTTGTCTTATATGCGCCAAGTGCTGTTCTAATTCCACTGTTAATTATTGTTTGTATTTTTTTTAAGTTGGTGTTGGAAGTGTTTCCGTAGAATATTAGGCCGAAGTCAATTTTTGATAGGATTAGTGTTGTGAGGGTGGAGATGAGGGTGGACGTGTTGCAATTGAATTTTGGGGATGCAAGGCATTTTATAATGTTTAATCTTTTGTGGAGGTTTAAGGCTATTTTATCGATATGGGTGTCCCATTTGTATTTTTGATTTATGTGAAGTCCTAGGATTCGGATATTTGTGACTTTGGGTATTGTGTAGTTGTGTGTTGCTATTTGTGCCGTGCAGTTGTGCTTTCGGCAGATATGTATGTGTTTGCATTTGTTTGGGGAGAGGGTAGCTCCGGATTGCTTGCACCAATTCTCAATGTTGCTAAACAGAGTGTTTAGGTTTTTGTTGTCTGTTTTGCTTTTGTTGTGGTTTATTATGAGGTGGAAGTCGTCGGCAAATGCGCAAAATTGAATGTTGGTTTGCAGTGCTATGATGTGGGATAATTTATTGTAGGCAATGAGGAATAGGATGACTGAGATCGGCGATCCCTGTGGTATTCCGTTGTGGAGTGTGTGGGTGTTGGATGTGTAGCTCCCTACTCTTGTTTTTATTTTTCTGTTGTGCATATAGTTTTTTATATAGTTTAGTATGTTTGGGCCTATTTTCCATTCTTTTAGTTGGTTGAGAATGGAGTGTACACCTACTCTATCGAAGGCTTTAGAAAAGTCTAAAGATATGATAGAGCTGTGACGTTTTTTCGAGAGGGAGCCGGTTATCAGATGGTCTACGTAAAGTAGACTGTCTGTAACCGATTTTCCCTGTTTGAATCCCATTTGGTGTTGGTGGATGAGGTTGTTGGCGGTAACAAACCACCAAATTCTTTTGGCTATTATTTTGTCCAGTAGTTTACTGGTGCATGGGTTGAGGGAGATAGGTCTGTATGAGTTGATGGATGTTTTGTCGGAGTTTGGTTTTATTATTGGTATTGTAAGACTAGTTTTGTAGGTTTGTGGGAGATAGTTTTGAAGGATATTGTTAAAGTGGTTAAGGAGTCTTAGTTTGAGGGAGGGTGAGGAGTTTTTGATCATGGGGTATGATATGCGATCTTCACCGGGTGTTTTGCCTTTGAGTTTGGATAGTGCGGCTTCCATTTCGATCATGGTGATTTTTGTTTCTATCATTAGGGCTGTTGGTGAGGGGCTGTTGTTAGTTGGGGTGTTTATTGTTGAGTATTTTAATATGGAAAATTCAGGTGAGAACTTTGAGTCGCTGGACTCATTTTCCCAGTGTTGGGCGAAGGTGTTGGCTATTTCTTGTTTGGCTGTGATGTTTTGGTGGGTATGTGGGTCTTTAATAGTGTGTATGGCTTTGGAAGGGTTTAGTCCGCAAAACTTTCTGATGTTGGACCATATTTTTGAGGTAGGGGTGTTTGGGTTAATGTCTCCTGTGAATTGTACTGTAGATTTTTGTTTTGATAGCTTGATTTCCCTTTTGAGGCGGGCGTTGGCTTTTCTGAATGCTATTATGTTTGTTTGGCTTATGTTTCTTTTGAGGTTTTGCCATGCTTTGTTTTTTTCTTTTTTTAGGTCTGCCAGTGTGTTGTTCCACCAGGGGACATTGTTTGGGCGATTTGAGCTGTATGTTTGGGGTATGGTGTGATGTGCTGACTGGATTATTATTTTATTGATGTTGGCTGTTTCTTTGTTAATGTTGGTTGATGTGTTAATTTTTGTGTTTAAATAGTTTGCAGGTCGGTTGGTCGGTGTTTGTAGGTTTGGCGGGCGGGGCAGGGTTGCGTGCGCTCTTTGTAACTGTTGCGTAGGTTGATGTTCCGTGTTGGTGTCTCTCTTTGTATAGTTCGTTTGCGCGCTTGCGGTCGACTCTTTGTGTGGTGATGATAGCTTGCACTTCTTTTTCTCTTAGAAAAATTGGGCATGCTCTGTCGAATGATGAGTGTTCGGCGTTGTTGTTGTTGGCTGATTTGCAGTTAATGCAGGTTTTTTTTGCGTTGCAGTGTTCGTTCTGGTCTTTGTTTAGGTGTGCTTCTTGTGCGCAGAATGGGCAAATTTTTGGGCTTTTGCATATGGTTTGTGAGTGTCCGTAGCGCATGCAGTTGTTGCAGCGGAGTGGTAGCGGTATGAATGGTTTCAGGGTAACCCTTTCATATCCTATATTGATGGTCTCGGGTGGTGTAGGGGATGCGAAGGTCAGTATGATCAGTCCAGTTTCGATCATGTTGGCGTTTTGCTTTTTCAATATTTTCTTTACCTCGCTCACATTTTGTCGCTTGAGTTCTCTTAGGATTTCTTCTTCTGCTATTCCTCTGAGGTCATTGGAGTACATTACTGCCTTTGTGGAGTTGAGAGAGTTGTGTTCGGTAATTTCAATTTGTATTTCTTTGCTCAGTGAGCGTAGTTGAATTAGTTTTGTTGCTTGGATGTAATTTTTTGTTTTTAATAGAATTGTTCCATTTCGGAGTTTTTTACAGGTTTCAAGCTCGCTGGAGCAAACGTTGTCGATCACTTTTTTTATTAGGAAGGGTGAAACGTTTGTTAAGTTCTCAGTGCTATCCTTACGTGTCATAACAAGGTATTTGGGTCCGATTGATGATGATTGGAGGTGCTTTGTTTTGTCGAACATGATTTGGTCATTGGCGGGTTGACTTCTGCGGTCCGGCGGCTCGTTCATCGTGATCGGGTGCTTTGGCACCAGTAGCGATGTGGTGGCTGTGCTGGATCTACTTAGGTTTGGTTTTGTTTGTTGTGGATGAGTTGAGTTAAGTGTTGTTGTGGTTGTTTTTGTTTTTATTGTGGTTAATTGTTGTTGAGGGTAGTTAGAAACACGTCTATGTTGAACGAAAGCGAGAGTCGAACTGCAGAACTACACATAATTTTAAATTTTACTTTAAACTTAATTATTTTTATTGTAATATTTTTTAAATAATTTTATTTTCATGTCAGCTGTTCATAGCTGACAATAAATAAATAAATAAATATTGATGCTACTGGAAATGTAGTGAGACCAATGAATTTCGAAAGTAAACGTTTATTTTTTTATTCATTGGTTGCTCCAATTCCAGAACATACAATTTTTTTTTCTGTCGCACATGCAATCCTTTCTAATCATACATCGTATGATATAGGGAGATTTTTGTAAGATCTGCGGGGTTTTTGACAAAAAAATAAAATAAAATGGCCTCTTTGCAAAAGAATTGTAACTGATGTTAGTTTTGCAATAATCGGGGCTATTTTAAAAGAATATAACAATATAGATCTTGCAACGTATAATGAAATTTGTTAAAATTTCTTATATGATATTAGTAGCACTTTGCCCAAAGTCTGTGTTCAATTTTGTACAAGCCACTACTGCAAAAAACTATGTGCCGTAACATAGACGAAGCTGTTGGCTTTAAAAATATTAAACTCAGAACGCTTTTAAGAAACGCATTAGGCTGTGCTTACTCAATAAATCAAGCTGCAGATTTAGAAGAATGATTCAAATATATTGCAATCTTTCTTCTCTTTCCAACTATTGATAGAAATGTGGATGATGCCATTAATTATTTTACTTATTATTCTGGGCAGCCATCCACAATTGAAATAATGGATAGTATATCATTGGCAGAAAACATCAATGTTATTCAAGATCGAACATTGAAGTCTATTGCTGAAAAAAGTCCATTTAGACAGAAATTTCAAAAAATACTATCAGAAGTAGAGCAACTTGTTTTACAAGATAGTGAAAATATCGGTCAAATGAATAATTATTTATGTCCGGAAATGCTGGACTTAATAGTTAATAAGAATATGTCATATATAATGAAATATATACATAAATGCATATATCTCAGGAACGTGCTGTTTAATTTTCTTAATTTAAACGGCACAGGAATGAGAAAAATATGCCCCGTATCCCTTACTACCGTGCAACTGACGCCATGTCTAGGAAAAAAATATAAAAGTTAGCAACGATTTTCATTTTTGAGTAAAATAATGCCACCTAGTTACATAGATGGTTGCATTTTGCTTTGGCTGAAATGTCATATATAATGAAATATATACATAAATGCATATATCTCAGGAACGTGCTGTTCAATTTTCTTAATTTAAACGGCACAGGAAGGAGAAAAATATGCCCCGTATCCCTTACTACCGTGCAACTGACGCCATGTCTAGGAAAAAAATATAAAAGTTAGCAACGATTTTCATTTTTGAGTAAAATAATGCCACCTAGTTACATAGATGGTTGCCTTTTTCTTTGGCTGAAATGTCATATATAATGAAAACCGATTTTCTTTTTTGAGTAAAATACATAATACTATTTACACAGCAAATGCGCGGTAAATGGTTGAAGAATGTTAGAATAATGATATGTCTAGTTAATATTAGTTTATTTTAATTGATGAAAGCTAATTTTAGAAAACTATTTTGTTAGTCCGGCAGCCTTTGTTTGCAATTTCATACATATTATGCACCGGTCAGCTGTCGGCCGTGATCATATTAATGGAACCACCGCCAAATCAGTCAGCTTTCTGTTGGAAAACAGCTCTGTTCATGCACAAACTACCAGCTCGATAGGAATTTTAAATGAACTTTTTAAGGTCAATTGACAATTAATTAATTTTCTCAAAAACTGCCTGTTTGATTTTTTGAAATTTAACTTTAATAGCTTCTGCAAGCATGAAGCTTTAATTTAGTATATTGCTCATTCGGGGCCATGCTGTCAGAGAAAAGATGTTTACGCTTGAGAACCACGCATATATTTTGGCGGCTATTTTGTAAGGGGCTAAAACCGAATTAGATGCACTCTTTCGCATTTCGCTCAAAAACGTGCTGTTTAATTTTTCTATAATAATAAAAGGCTTTAATTAGTTATATGTCGTATTCGACGCCATCCCTTCTGAGAGGAGATGTTTTGGAAATGCTGGAAGTGTGATTTTTTAACCACTTGTTTTACCCATATTAAAAGCTGGAATATGCCAAACGTTAAATAAAAACAATAAATAATATATTTTTTAACAGTTCTGCATCAATATTTAATAGTTTTCATTCAGAAAAATTTTTAACAATGCTAATGATCATACGTGGTTCCGACTCATGAGCTAAATTTCAAAAATCGTTGCTGGCGAACCGTTGCTAACTTGACACACATATTTTTTTCTCTGACAGCGTGGCGTCGAATGAGGCATATATTAAATACAAGCTACATGCTTGCAGAAGCTTTTAAATTTAGAAAAATTAAAGAGCCAGTTTTTGAAAAAATTAATAAATTGTTAATTGACCTCAAAAAGTTCATGTAAAAAGTCTATTGAGCTGGTAGTTTGTGCATGAACAGAGCTGTTGTCCAGCAAAAAGCTGACTGATATGATGCTTGTTCCATTAATACGTTCATGGCGGACAGCTGACCGGTACATAATATGTATGAAATTGCAAACAAAGGCTGCCGGACTAACAAAAATTATTCCTATATATTGACTTTATTCAATTAAAATTACCTTATATTAACTAAAATCATGTATAAAAAAACCTAATGAGTGTTAGAACTCTCAAGCGATGTGTTAACACCTGTTTGTTTGCTATATATTAGCATTAAAAAGAAAAGAATAGTATATTGAATTTAGTTATTTTGCAATAAATAAGATTCTTGGATATGAACGGTAGCTTGCCTGCTTTACGTATTCTATGACCTTTTGATACCCTGGAAAACACATGCATTAGCAACTGATATGCACCTAGCCAACCAAGTATCTTTAGCTAAAAACTAGGCTTCTGCAAACACTTGTCCACAAATCTATTTTTCTTCCCTCATAATTGCGCTTGAGTAAGAAAACAAGATTTTGTCTTCCAATGCAGTCAAATATCAGTTTTGCTATTGCTGATCATACATACTCTTCTCAATTTTTACCCTATGACACTTTCTAACAACCCTTGCCATACAGTTATGCAAAGATGTACACAAATTACGAAAGTGTATTCAGTAGTGCATTGGTACATATGTAAATGTAAGCGCGCTTTTTCCGCTGACACAGAAAAATATCACAAATAACAAAAACCTCGATAAGCAGGCACAGCAAGAAATGTATTTATGTTTCAAACGCACTTGCATACAATATGTACCAACAACAATTTACCGTTCTTGCTGTCCGCTGACCCGCCGCTTCTCCTTTAATCGACGGGTCGCTGAAGCAAAGGGAAATTGAACAAAACAACAACGTGCTGGCTTGTCGTAGCTGAGACGCACAAATTGCACAAAGAAAAAATAACTGTTTGTTATCCGTTTGTCTCCTTTAATATTTACTGGTTGAATTTTGTTTTCTGTGTTATGCATTTTATGCTTGGCTAATTTTTGCCAGTTTTAGTGCAATTGTGACCACGCTGTGCTGTGCATTATAAAATTTTGATTAAAAATCTGAAAACAATTAAATCTAAAGAAATAAATCCAAAAACAATTAAAAACAAGTTAATAAAAATACAGTTCTACAAACAAAACAACAAAAAGTTTTTAAATAAACACAAAAAAGTTTTACAACAAAGGACTGAGCGACAATAAGGAACCACATAAATACATATATATTCAACAAATTAATAAAAAAACGCTAAGTAATAAACTTTATTTATTTAACTAATATATTACATATATACTTATACATAAAAAAACATGATCAGCAAAAAGCATATGAGGCGTTTGGTAAAAAAAGAGAGGGAGAACATTTTACAAGAAGCAGTAGCAAGTGAAACAGAAGTGTGCGGTGTAAAAAGAAAATAGAGCGAAATTTGTGAAAATAAGAATATTAATATTGAGGGTGTTGAAGTTAATAACGTCAACTTTGACTTTGGTGACGTTTTAGACGAAAACAATGATTCTGTGTTCGAAGTTCCAGATGACGAAACACAGTTGTCTTTAAATGAAAAGCTAAAGTTTTGGTTTCTTGAATTTAAACCAAGGAGGGATGCAGTTATTGCCCTTATTAGAGTTCTCCAAAGTGAAGGTTTGTGTGTGAACAATTGTTATAAGTTTTCATCGGAAAAAAACCCCATATTGAAAGTATGTGCGGTGGTAACTACTTGGATGTAGGGTTAAAAAACCAGTTAATAAAACTATCGGGGGCAGTGCAGCTTCCAATCGACATCAATATTGATGTTAATATAGACGGACTGCCTCTGTTTAAAAGTTCAAGAGCACAGCTTTGGCCCATTTTAGTGAGAGTAAATAATGTTCGGAGTACACAAATTTTTCCGGCCGGCGTCTTTTTTTCAAAAGATCAACTCAACGTTGCTCTTAGTGGGATAGCTGAGCAAAAGGTAATGTTGGCACAATTGCTGCCGCATAACACAGCCGAAAATGTGTACCGCACAAAATTTCCTCTGGAGACCGAGGAGAATTTTATAGAACTCAACGATGCAATTACAGAGGAAACAAGAGATTAATATGTGAGTAAAAATAATAATATCTTTAAATTCCCATTGCGTTTACTTATACATTCTTATTGCGTTTACTCATACATTTTAGATCAAGGCATTAAGATCATTAATCCAGCCGGTTGGTTTAAAAAGGGGCTGCAACGTGTGCTGTCGAACAACATTATACAAATGTACAACATTTGTGGCACTCACGGCAAAAAATCATTGAGACTACATTGTAATTTCTACAATGTGCTTTTAGGAAATAGTTTATATACCCATTGAATGTATACTTATTTTATAAAAAAACAATAAATTTATATCTTTCAGCTTCAATACCAGAGGGTGATAAGCCTGCGGAAGAAGAGCTGAGGTCGGCAATTCAATTGCAAAAAAAGCGATTTTTTAAAACCATATGCGTTGGCAAAAAAACTTGCCGACTTCACCAGAGGTGTAATCAACCTGTTTTATAAGCACTGTTTTGTTTGTATTACCAATAATCTTATTTCTTTTCAGCTCAAAATAATAGTCCACAACTTGTCATTTTAAGTCAAAATTAAAAATATTTGCGATCTTTTTTTTTATTCAAAGTAGTCAGTTGGCAACTAGTTCTAATTTTGACTCAAAGTAGTCAGTTGGTAACTAGTTCTAATTTTGACTCAAAGTAGATTTATGTCAAGTTAGCAACGGTTCGCCAGCAACGATTTTTGGAACTTTGTTCATGAGTCGGAACCACGTATGATCATTGGCATTGTTAAACATTTTTCTGAATGAAACTTAATAAATATTATTGCAAAAATGTTTAAAAATTTATTATTTATTGTTTTTATGCATCGTTGGGCATATTCCAGCTTTTAATATGGGTAAAACGAGCGATTGAAAAATCACACTTCCAGCATTTCTTAAATATCTCAACTTAGAAGGGATGGCGTCGAATGCAACTTATATCCAATTTAAGCCTTTTATTTCACCTATTTAATAAAAAAATTTGCAGGAAAAAGAAACAGCACGTTTTTGAGGAATTTGCGAAAGAGTGCATCTACCTCGGTTTTAGCCCCATACAAAATGACCGCCAAAATCAATGCGTGGTTCTCAAACGTATACATCGTTTCTCTGACAGCATGGCGTCGAATGAGGCATATATTAAATTAAAGCTACATGCTTGCAGAAGCTATTAAAGTTAAGTTTAGATAAATTAAATAGCCAGTTATTGAGAAAATTAATTAATTGTTAATTGACCTAAAAAAGTTCATGTGAAAACTCTATCGAGCTTGTAGTTCGTGCATGAACAGAACAGTTGTCCAGCAGAAAGCTGACTGATATGGCGCTGGTTCGATTAATATGTTCACTGCGGAAAGCTAACCGGTACATAATATGTATGAAATTGCAAACAAAGGCTGCCGGACTAACAAATTATATCTAAAATTAGCTTTTTTCAATTAAAATTACCATATACTAACTAAAATCAACCATAAACAACATTTTTGTAACATTCTTCAACCATTTACCGTGCATCTGCTGTGTAAATAGTATTATGTATTTTATGACATTTCAGCTAACGAAACGTGCAACCATGTATGTAACTAGGTGGCATTATTATACTCAAAAAGGAAAATCGTTGCTAACTTTTATATTTTTTTCCTAGACATGGCGTCAGTTGCACGGTAGTAAGGGATACGGGACATATTTTTCTCATTCTTTTGCCGTTTAAATGAAGAAAATTAAACAGCACGTTCCTGAGATATTTGCATTTATGTATATATTTCAATAAATTGTACCATACCTATACAAAAACACAAATAGTTGCCGCCATTATAAAAAGGCTGCCGGACTAACAAAAATTATTGCTAAATAAAGACTTTCTTCAATTAAAATTACCATATACTAACTAAAATCAACCATAAACAACATTTTTGTAACATTCTTCAATCATTGACCGTGCATCTGCTGTGTAAATAGTATTATGTATTTTATGACATTTCAGCTAACGAAACGTGCAACCATGTATGTAACTAGATGGCATTATTATACTCAAAAAGGAAAATCGTTGCTAACTTTTATATTTTTTTCATAGACATGGCGTCAGTTGCACGGTAGTAAGGGATACGGGCATATTTTTCTCATTCTTTTGCCGTTTAAATGAAGAAAATTAAACAGCACGTTCCTGAGATATTTGCATTTATGTATATATTTCAATAAATTGTACCATACCTATACATAAACACAAATATTTGCCGCCATTATAAAAAGGCTGCCGGACTAACAAAAATTATTGCTAAATAAAGACTTTCTTCAATTAAAATTACCATATACTAACTAAAATCAACCATAAACATCATTTTTGTAACATTCTTCAACCATTTACCGTGCATCTGCTGTGTAAATAGTATTATGTATTTTATGACATTTCAGCTAACGAAACGTGCAACCATGTATGTAACTAGGTGGCATTATTATACTCAAAAAGGAAAATCGTTGCTAACTTTTATATTTTTTTCCTAGACATGGCGTCAGTTGCACGGTAGTAAGGGATACGGGACATATTTTTCTCATTCTTTTGCCGTTTAAATGAAGAAAATTAAACAGCACGTTCCTGAGATATTTGCATTTATGTATATATTTCAATAAATTGTACCATACCTATACATAAACACAAATAGTTGCCGCCATTATAAAAAGGCTGCCGGACTAACAAAAATTATTGCTAAATAAAGACTTTCTTCAATTAAAATTACCATATACTAACTAAAATCAACCATAAACAACATTTTTGTAACATTCTTCAACCATTTACCGTGCATCTGCTGTGTAAATAGTATTATGTATTTTATGACATTTCAGCTAACGAAACGTGCAACCATGTATGTAACTAGGTGGCATTATTATACTCAAAAAGGAAAATTGTTGCTAACTTTTATATTTTGTTCCTAGACATGGCGTCAGTTGCACGGTAGTAAGGGATACGGGGCATATTTTTCTCATTCTTTTGCCGTTTAAATGAAGAAAATTAAACAGCACGTTCCTGAGATATTTGCATTTATGTATATATTTCAATAAATTGTACCATACCTATACATAAACGCAAATAGTTGCCGCCTGCTGCTGCTCCTGCTGGTGTGTTTGTAGTGGGTCATCTGGGCCAAAGATACCACATTTGACTGCAACGACTGCAAGCAAATGATGAGATTAGCAATAATTGCTAACTGAGTAAAGGCATATTGACTTACCGACTTGATGTAGCTTACAAAGTTGCTGCGCATTTCAAGTGGGCATTTGAGAGACCAGTCAGCAAGGACATGGTATGCAAGTGACACCGTATAGTGATCATACCGAACTGGCATCTTAAGTATGAGAATTGTCATTGTATTGATGCAGACGTTGCTGCTGGTCGTATTGCTAGTAAGTATGCAGGATTTGAAAGCCGATATAATGGACGTTCGCGTTTTGGCCGTTAGGCACTCATGATAGATGACCAGAGAAGCAATAGACTTTGATTTATCCGGAGTAACATTGTTATGTTGTGGCCACATGAAAGGTTACCTGCAACATTGAGAAAGTAAATATCATTTATATCATTCATAAAGCAACAGAACTTGCCTGCAGTATAAAATTCTTCCAGATGTATGCCATCGGCTCCACTCTTATCGAGCCCAATGAAATGATTATTCTATTCGGCTTTCTTGAGGCTGACCAAAGTGCCAATGCTACGCAGAAATTCCACATAACGTGTGCTGCCATTGGAGTTGCGCAAAATCTCCACTTCGTTGTTGCACTGATTCCGTCCAACATAAAGCACACCGATCTTGTGCGTCTTGAAAGGTGGCACAAGATCAAACAACGCCAAAGTGCTAGAGAGTATCGGGTCCACCTTAAGCGGTAACTGGTTTGTTTGCTGTACAGCTGAGGGAAGTTAAAGCTGGGATTCATGCACAGTTTGGCGCTTAAAGCTGCTTCCTTGCCACGCCTTATACCGCCGGCTGATCATCGAATGTATATCTCTGCCCAGGCAGTGCAGGCACACACACCGATTGCTGCGCCACGGCCAAGTCGGTGAAAATTAAAAATTAATAAAAATTACGAAGAATATATTCAAGACAGCCAACTTGTCTTAATGTGCTGGTAATGAGTCGAACGAATAAGTTGGCATGTCAGATTACACGATTATTTTTATGAGCGGCAACAATTGGCTACTAGAAGAAGATTTTGATTGATTTAAAATAAGTTATATGTTGCTATATTATTTGTATTTTTTGTAATACTGTTTAACATATTACAGTTAGTATTATATTTTGAGTTTTGTTTTAAATAAACTTAGCTATATAAATAAATGATATTTCGTGTTTTAAATTTACCAAAATTGGAAATTTAAACAATTTATTTCAATTCGAGTGAAAACATCGATATTGATAACAATCGATGTTTTGCCATCACTACTGCAGACCCTATTTACACATACATGTACACAAATAACGGTTAATACCCTTGTGTGTACTTTTACATATACAGTACAACCTCGCTTAACGCAACTATTAGAATTTAGCCTGTTGCAAAAACTGAGGTGATTGGGAAAACAAAGGTAAAATATATTTTTTAAATGCGTTAACAGTTTAAAATCTTTAGAATTTGGGTGCTGCAATTATCAAAGAGTTGCGTGTAACGAGGGTTGCGTTGATCGAGGTCGCACTGTACCAGCCTGGCAGACCTGGCAGACAAAAACTACGGTTAATACCTTGTATGTACTTCAACATATATATCAGCTTCAGTGTAAAAATGAGTTTCAACCGAAGAAGACGCAATCGAGACGAGCTGGCTGATTTGGAGGCCCAAGCAAAATACATAGAAAGGCGGAAGAATGAGCTGAAGAGGCAGGCACCAGACGGCGAAATGGAGCAGAAGCTAGACAGGGTTATAAAAAACCAAAGGGAAACTCACGAGGAGCTGGCAAAATTAAAAAATGAATTTAAGCAATTCAAACTCAACCACAACAAGGTCGTGGTGGTGGTCGAGCGCGACACTAAAATCAAAGTACCAGAAGTTCCCAAGGATGATGTGCCAGCCAATGTTAACCTGACACCACAATAAACATGGTTTATAAATATATGCACATATACGTACATTCTGAAATTTTCAAGTTTAATTTTTGATTCGGTTCTTATTAAATGAATTTCAAACAAATAAGTTGTTCATTGGCTTTTTATTTATAACTCAAATACAGATTTTCATTTTCAGTTCTTTTGATTTATATATTTTAGTGCTATATAAATTTTTTCCTCACTTTTTTTGCTGTAGCAGCATAATATATATGACGGCTAAGTTCCGTTATTCAAAGAAAAAATGTAGGCTGCCAACTAGTTACATACATGGTTGCACGTTTCGTAAATGCAAATATCTCAGGAACGTGCTGTTTAATTTTCTTCATTTAAACGGCAAAAGAATGAGAAAAATATGTCCCGTATCCCTTACTACCGTGCAACTGACGCCATGTCTAGGAAAAAAATATAAAAGTTAGCAACGATTTTCCTTTTTGAGTATAATAATGCCACCTAGTTACATACATGGTTGCACGTTTCGTTAGCTGAAATGTCATAAAATACATAATACTATTTACACAGCAGATGCACGGTAAATGATTGAAGAATGTTACAAAAATGTTGTTTATGGTTGATTTTAGTTAGTATATGGTAATTTTAATTGAAAAAAGCTAATTTTAGATATAATTTGTTAGTCCGGCAGCCTTTGTTTGCAATTTCATACATATTATGTACCGGTTAGCTTTCCGCAGTGAACATATTAATCGAACCAGCGCCATATCAGTCAGCTTTCTGCTGGACAACTGTTCTGTTCATGCACGAACTACGAGCTCGATAGACTTTTCACATGAACTTATTTAGGTCAATTAACAATTAATTAATTTTCTCAATAACTGGCTGTTCAATTTATCTAAATTTAACTTTAATAGCTTCTGCAAGCATGTAGCTTTAATTTAATATATGCCTCATTCGACGCCATGCTGTCAGAGAAACGATGTATACGTTTGAGAACCACGCATTGATTTTGGCGGTCATTTTGTATGGGGCTAAAACCGAGGTAGATGCACTCTTTCGCAAATTCCTCAAAAACGTGCTGTTTCTTTTTCCTGCAAATTTTTTTATTAAATAGGTGAAATAAAAGGCTTAAATTTGATATAAGTTGCATTCGACGCCATCCCTTCTAAGTTGAGATATTTAAGAAATGCTGGAAGTGTGATTTTTCAATCGCTCGTTTTACCCATATTAAAAGCTGGAATATGCCCAACGATGCATAAAAACAATAAATAATACATTTTTAAACATTTTTGCAATAATTTTTATTAAGTTTCATTCAGAAAAATGTTTAACAATGCCAATGATCATACGTCGTTCCGACTCATGAACAAAGTTCCAAAAATCGTTGCTGGCGAACCGTTGATAACTTGACATACATTCAAAGTAGTCAGTTGGTAACTAGTTCTAATTTTGACTCAAAGTAGTCAGTTGGTAACTAGTTCTAATTTTGACTCAAAGTAGATGTATGTCAAGTTAGCAACGGTTCGCCAGCAACGATTTTTGGAACTTTGTTCATGAGTCGGAACCACGTATGATCATTGGCATTGTTAAACATTTTTCTGAATTAAACCTAATAAATATTGATGCGGAAATGTTAAAAAATGTATTATTTATTGTTTTTATGCATCTTTTTGCAAATTCCAGCTTTTAAAATGTGTAAAACATGTGATTGAAAAATCACACTTCCAGCATTTCTTTAATATCTCAACTCAGAGATAATGGCCTCAAAAACGGATAGTATCCACTTAAAGCCCGAAATTTCCCCTATTTTATGAAAAAAAATTTATAGAATTCTGACCCAGCTTTTTTGAGAAATTTTAGAAAGAGTGCAGCTACCTCAGTACAAGCTCCATACAAAACGACCGCCAAAATATATGCGTGGTTCTCAAGCCTTAATTATTTATCTCAGAGATAATGGCCTCATAAGTGGCATATACCGAATTATAGCTACATTTTTGGAGAAGCTATAACAAGTAATTTTATAAAGATCTGACCCAGAGTTTTTGTGAAAATTAATTAATAGTTAATTAACCTCAAAAAGTTCCAGCAGAAGGCCTATCGAACTTGTAATTCGTCGATGAACAGAAATGTTGCCCAACAGAAAGCTGATTGTTACGACGGTGGTTCCATTTATTTGTTCGCCATATATGTAACTAGGTGGCATTATTTTACTCAAAAAGGAAAATCGTTGCTAACTTTTTTCTTTTTTCCAAGATAATGGCCCCAGTTGCACGGTAGTTGGGGATATAGGCCGCGATTTCCCCATTAATTTGCTATGCTAATCATTAAAATCTGACCCGGCTTTATTGAGAAAAATGCATTTATGTATATATTTCATTAAATATATACCATACCCATACATAAACACAAATAGTTGCCGCCATTATAAAAAGGCTAACAAAAATTATTGCTACATAAGTACTTTCTTTAATTAAAATAACCATATACTAACTAAAATCAAGCATAAATAATATTTTTGTAACATTCTTCAACCATTTACCGCGCATTTGCTGTGTAAATAGTATTATGTATTTTATGACATTTCAGCCAAAGAAACATTCAACCATGTATGTAACTATGTGGCATTATTTTACTCAAAAAGGAAAATCGAAGCATGCAACCATGTATGTAACAGCCTTGCATATTTTCTTTGAAGAACGGAACTTAGCCGTCATTTTTTATTATACTGCCATTAGTTAGTTATAAAATGAATCCCAACGGCGACGCTTGTATGCTGGCTGCCTTACGGCTGGCCAAAAAGCAAATTTCCAAACAGGAACAACAACTAAAAAATAAAAGGTTGTATGTTCACCCGCAAAGCGACACAAGCTTTCAAGTTGCACAAATGGCAGCTCAAATTAAGCAGCTGCAGCAGGACCACGGCAACTCAAAATGAATTTAAAAAATAAAAGTGGCGATTCGAAGAAGCCACAGCCACCGCAGCCGACGCAGCCACCGCAGCCGACGCAGCCACCGCAGCCGACGCAGCCAACAGAGGCACCGCAGCCAATGCAGTGACAAAAATTTTAACTTAAATTTATATTTGTTGTTTAAAAAATAAAATAATTTGAAAAAAAAACAAAATTATTATTGGCATTTTATTATTTAAAATTAATGTATAGTAGGTTTTGCCACAGCAGCGCGTTGTGCTCCGACGCCGTATGTACTCCCAAAGATGTTGCCTGAGGTTGCTGGCTTTGAATAACGGAACTTAGCCGTCTAGTACAGAACTAGTTCGAAAGTAATGCTAAGCAGAACTAGTTGCCCTCCTAGGACATCACCATGTAAAAGTAAACAATGTGTGTCAAGTTAGCAACGGTTCGCCAGCAACGATTTTTGGAACTTTGTTCATGAGTCGGAACCACGTATGATCATTGGCATTGTTAAACATTTTTCTGAATGAAACCTAATAAATATTGATGCAGAAATGTTAAAAAATGTATTATTTATTGTTTTTATGCATCGTTTTGCAAATTCCAGCTTTTAAAATGTGTAAAACATGTGATTGAAAAATCACACTTCCAGCATTTCTTTAATATCTCAACTCAGAGATAATGGCCTCAAAAACGGATAGTATCCACTTAAAGCCCGAAATTTCACCTATTTTATGAAAAAAAATTTATAGAATTCTGACCCAGCTTTTTTGAGAAATTTTAGAAAGAGTGCAGCTACCTCAGTACAAGCTCCATACAAAACGACCGCCAAAATATATGCGTGGTTCTCAAGCCTTAATTATTTATCTCAGAGATAATGGCCTCATAAGTGGCATATACCGAATTATAGCTACATTTTTGGAGAAGCTATAACAAGTAATTTTATAAAGATCTGACCCAGAGTTTTTGTGAAAATTAATTAATAGTTAATTAACCTCAAAAAGTTCCAGCAGAAGGCCTATCGAACTTGTAATTCGTCGATGAACAGAAATGTTGCCCAACAGAAAGCTGATTGTTACGACGGTGGTTCCATTTATTTGTTCGCCATATATGTAACTAGGTGGCATTATTTTACTCAAAAAGGAAAATCGTTGCTAACTTTTTTCTTTTTTCCAAGATAATGGCCCCAGTTGCACGGTAGTTGGGGATATAGGCCGCGATTTCCCCATTAATTTGCTATGCTAATCATTAAAATCTGACCCGGCTTTATTGAGAAAAATGCATTTATGTATATATTTCATTAAATATATACCATACCCATACATAAACACAAATAGTTGCCGCCATTATAAAAAGGCTGCCGGACTAACAAAAATTATTGCTAAATAAGTACTTTCTTTAATTAAAATAACCATATACTAACTAAAATCAAGCATAAATAATATTTTTGTAACATTCTTCAACCATTAACCGCGCATTTGCTGTGTAAATAGTATTATGTATTTTATGACATTTCAGCCAAAGAAACATGCAACCTACCGTGCAACTGACACCATGTCTAGGAAAAATATATAAACATCTGTAAACGTACAGGTATTGATCGCATCACTCCATTGGTGGCACTTTCCTTTTATTTTTAAAGGATGTTGATGACAAATTTTTAATTTTTACCTGTATTGTGCGTGCTCTAAACTGTCCACTTCTCGATTCTGGTGGGTATAAAAGTCGTGCATGTTCGCAACTAAGACATTCAAAATCGAAGAGCAGCAACAGCAGCATCATATATTTATAAAAATATATTTAAAAAAAAAAAGATGAGCTCGAAGAAAATTTCAACCCAAACAAAACCCTAGCTGGTTGGGTGATTAAGAAGCCGTCGGTGGAACTCATCGGAGATAACGGGCAGGAGATGCCGCCACAACTCCGCGTGTATGACCCACTGGCTATGGTCGACACGAGGAGACGCCGCAGGAAATTCAGCACACTGGACAATTGGGTTCTGAGGTTGTCTTCATCTCCCCCAATGATGAGGAGAGCTGCCCCCGTTGTCCGGAGGCTACATGAAGCAAACAGAGCCAATAGCCGAGATGAATCGGTTTTCGATACATCGTTTCGGACATGTACTCCGGAACCGTTGGACGACTTCTTAAATGATACGGACCTCGACGAAATACTTGGAGAAATAGATTATTTATTTTAACTATATTTTTAAATACAAATAAAATTTAATAATTTAATAAAAACGAAAAAACAAACAAATTTTTTTATGGTTGTTATTATTTTTATTTAGATGTTTTTTTTTTTATTTCAGGTTTTTATTTCAGGTTTTTTATTTCAGGTTTTTTAAATATTATGTATATATATTTTTTTTTTACAGAATTATTTCTTTTTGTCTTAGATAGATTTTCTCAAAAAAAAAAAAAAATTTGTGTATTTGTGTTGTTTTATTTTATTTTTTCTTTTTTTTTTTCTTTCTATTTTACAGTTTATAAAGCTATAAAGTTATTTGGGAACCAATTTTATAATGAACCCAGGTATAGGTATTTATACCGTCAGACCTGATTTTTCGTTTATCATCATTTGAGCTTAAAGTAGTTTTTTTTATCTTATGTGTATACAAGTTGTGGATTTTAGATCTAAACAACATCATTTCATCTTTGAATATCTTTTTATCAAATATACATTCTTTATAACTATTTATAGAAAGTTTATCTAATGCAGAATTCTTAACACCCTTAGATTTTTTAATACATCCACCCCCCTCAAGAGACAATGAATACATTTTCGCTCTGAGACCAACAAACTCTAGCACTCTTTTGACACAGTTCTCATTCTTCATCATACCCCAAACCTTTTTATCACAACTTTTAATCCCATATAACTTAGCTAACTCCTCAGGGTATTCGGACGTATCAAACCTTATTTCTACATCTTCAGCAATATCTGCATAAAAATTTTTAGTCTGTATTGAATATATGAAGGATTCTGTATCCATATAATTCAAGGTGACTTTTTCTTGAAATTTAGGTTTTATATAGTCATAATGAAAATCATACATCTGCCATTTGGAAAGATCTAAAACTGTAAAACCTGAATATTAGTTTGTCATAAACATTATGGAGACGCTTCATTTGAATAGCATGCATATCTTAAAAAAATTGCGCATAGCTATGAAAACTAGCGTTAGCAATAAGCGAACGTGCCCCTAATCGATTGCGTGTTGTGGATTCCCATGAAGTGACAATTTAGACATCTTTACGTTTTTCAACGTTCTCCATTGTGTTCCCATAGACTGCGTTATTAAGCAGTTTAAAATAATCTTTTTCAAAATTGTTTTTCGCTAATGTTCTATGGGAAGTGTTTAGATCAATATATTTTTTAAGCCAAGGAGCCTGTTTAAATTTTAAAACTCATGTATTTTTGACAATATTAAACCATTATGTAAGCACTGCTGAAGGTTTTTGTAATGGATAGGGTATTTTGTTTTTGACCTAAGATCAGCAACAAGTTTGCAAACCTTTGCTTGTGGTGTAGGCTTTTGATTAAGCGGACAAAGGTTAGATCATTATGATAATCATGAAGTGCATCGGGATATTTAAGGTCTACTTCTAAAATGTATCCATACTCAGAATTTTCCTCTATTTGAGCAACATTTAATGCTGCAATCTCAGTCTCACTCATCCATTGAAAACCAGTGTATTGCAGACTCTGAGACATTGCCCAACCATATAAATTATTTGCATCTAGATACATTAAATATTCGGATGGTTTGTTTGCGTCATACGCATCCATATACATGTGGTTGGTTTTTACGTACCGTTCACAGCACTGCACCAAACCACCTCTAATACCACTCTGAATATACCGATACATATCTATATCAGTAAGAAGATCTAATTCTATTTTGGTTCCCTCTAATGAGGGATGTGACAAATTTAGTACCTGCATCGTTACCTGTCTCTAATACAAACTTATCTAAGGATGGGTCAAAGGAGCACTTAATATAGTGCGAGAATGCTATAGGCACATGCAAAGATGTAGCTGTAACATTCTCGCTCACTTTCGAGTTGAGGGGGGTTAGTATGCATTCGAAGTCTGCATACACTACAAATGAAATTCTTAAATTTAAGACTTGCTTTGTCGAAAGTTGGTAGCGATGAAACCATCTTGCCGCAGTTGCTCCGGTGCTCCAAAGACAACTTCTCGTTGTGCGAGAAGTTGAGGCAGGTGTTGCAGAAATACAGTTGATGGCTATTTGCGGTTACCTGTGAGCTAACCAGTCTGAAAGTATGAAAGTAAAAGAAAATTTATTAGTACTGCAAATTGAAATGAAATAGATATTTTAGTAATGAATCTTACCTTGATAAACTCTTTATCCAAACAAAATGCGCTCGTCCATCACTCTCCAAAAGCAATAAGCTGATATGGTTTTCCCGTTCATCCTCTGATAAATAGAGTGGGGCAACCACTTTTCCTTTTTCCTCATCGAATCCAAAAACGTTGATGCTGATATTGGAGTTTCTCCTTTCAAACACTTTTATTTGTGTAAGCGGAAGCGGAAACTCCAACTCCTCAAAATCTAATGTAAGTTTATCACTTACATAGATTCTTGAGCTATTAATGTTGACGCCATAGTTCATGCATCTCGCAGAATTGATGGTATCGAATGGTGCTTTCAGGGCTGATATTAAAGCCCATTTAATCAATATTGATCATTGTTTCTAACATTTATAATCGCCTTTTTAACCCTCAACACTTTTGGAGTTTCAATATAATTTGAAACTTTTAGTGGAGTGTATTTATTAAGATTACATTCCAATCTAATAATTTGGGATATTGTCCATCCGCTGTCACTTTCCTAAAACTCATCCATTTTTTGCTGAATGAGTTCAGCGTGCAGATTATAGACATCTTCTATATTGCTTCCACCAGTAAGAACACACATAGGAGTTTGGTATGACTTTATTTCATTTCATCTTGGTGGAATTTAATGTATTCCGCAAAAATAGCTCAAAATTTATCTTACACGATGTGTGTAAAGATAAAACGTTGGCTATAATTGGAATTAAATATGATGAGGCATCAGTGAGAAATTCTGGAGGATCAAGAATTTCCTCACGCCTGTTATCAAACGATAACGCGAGAATGCGGTTTTTAAACCCACCTAAAATCTGTTTGACAGCACTATATAGAGGTATAAAAACACGCATTTTGTGGGTATTGGATCTTAAATGTCCATTTTGAAAAAAGTACAAAAATCTTAAATGTACTACACCACGTAGAATGGGAGGTGATGGCGATGGGTGTCTTGGTGGAGGTGGTGGCGATAGTGTTGTGGTTGGCTGTGTTGTTTATTTTAGGGGTGGTGGCCGTAGTTGAGATGGTGGAGGTGGTGGCGATGGTGTTGAGGTAGGCTTGGTTGTTGTTAAGAAAGTTGTTATGGGTGGCGGAAGTGTTTGCATAACACTCGGTTAGAACGTTTAGGCAGGCTGTGCTGCAAATCGTTTTCCTCCAGGTTCCTGGAGTGTTTGGTGCTGCGCTGTCCTTAAAGCATTTCGCTGAGGCGTTTAGGGACACAGTGGTGTACACAATTTTTTTATTATTGTTTGAAGACATAATTTATTTTTATTTCAGGTTACTTTTTGAAAATTAAAAAACACCAGTGAATGAAAACACTTTATTTTAAAACCAAACTTGAAGTTACACTTATGAATTTTCTGAGCTACTGATCGTTAATTTGACCAAAACTAGCTCTTTTATTGATTTTGAAGCCAAGCCAGGACATAAGATTTTCCTAGCAGTTGACCAATAATCAAAACAGATATAAATAAGCAAAGGTTAGAAACGTACGCACGTACGAAAAAAAAGAGAGGACGCTAAACATTTTAAATGACAAGCTTATAGGATTGGCTCGGAGGATGCATCATTGAAGGGGACCAATCAATTAACATCCTACCTGCATTTCATAGACGTCCGTATATTATTATAAGCAGTATCACATTCCCCTCTATCACTTTCGCTATGACTCTAATGGATGTTGCTGTTTATTTTGGGATTACAGTTCACCATAACAATGCGAGCGGCTCTGTGATTTTACTTGTCCTTGTTTATGATCTGCCTGCAGGAGTGCAAAGCAGCGTCGTCAAACCGGCGCACACTTGACTCCTATCTAATATGTGCGTGCGCGAATTAAACAGGCGCAAACATGACGTCTCTATCCTTTTCTTCTTTGTTCATTGATTCGCACGAATGGTGTTATCTTAAACAAGGAGGTCGACTAATGTACTTGACCTTTGATCTTGACCTACTTCTAGGTGGTGATCCTAGACATCCTGGGTTCTTATCTTGCTTTCTAATTAAAAAGGTCACGCTAATGGAAAAAGGTTCACGCTAATGGAAAAAATGTGATAAATTTTAATGTGACAGAGGTGATAAGAAAAGGCGGCATTTCCTATGGTTTAGAACCGGCAATTCCCTACTACTTGCCTACTTTCCGGGAGACACTGCAGAAGCCCCTTCAACAGAGGTTCAGGATCTGGTGGCACACTACAGCAGCAATAGACTCCCCTTGCTGCTGGGATGCGACGCTAACGCGCACAGTGTAGCGTGGGGCAGCACGGGAAATAACAGCAGAGGTGAGTGCCTACTTGACTATCATGTAGCTAGTGACCTTACGGTGTTCAATGTGGGGTCTGAACCCAATTTTATCACCAAAAATAGAACCGAAATACTTGATATTACCTTAGGCAACGGGGGGGCCACTCAGTTGGTCAGCAATTGGAGGGTCTCAACACAACCGTCAATGTCGGATCACAGGATCATCATCTTCGACATTATCAGTAATTTCAGGTTTAGTAAAGTCATCAGGAATCCCCGGCGTACCGACTGGACGCTCTACCAGTCCTGCCTCGGCTTAAATCAGAGCAGACTGAACCACAGTAAGAGGATCTCTTCTCATGAAGAGCTAGAGCAACTGTCAGTAGACATGGGCGAGACGATTCTGAATGCCTACCATTCAAGCTGTCCAGCTAATTCCATAGAGTCCAACATGGATAACCCTTGGTGGAATAAAAAGTTAGGGATACTTCGGGTAGAAGTTAGGAAGCTGTTTAATACAGCCAAAAAAACATGGTGACAGGTGGGAGTTGTACACCTAGAAACTAACAGAATATAACGAAGAAATCCGGTACAGCAAGCGCGCTCACTTCCGGAGTTTTTGCTCTAACATAGAGCAGGCCACACCAGCCGTTAGATTCTTTAAGGCAATCTCGAAAGGCAAAGTGCTGTCTGAGCTCTGTCTAAAAAAGGCAGATGGTTCCTTTACGGAAAATAAGGTGGAGAAGGCAGAGCTTAGCCTGGCTGCAGCCATTATAAAAGAGCAAAAGATTAGATGTGCTATTGGATCGCGCAGTCGCTACAAGGCCCCAGGTACGGACGGAATCCATCCCGTCCATCTTCAGAATGGGATAGAACAGCTACTGGTTTTCCTTATTCGCATTTTCTGGGGAAGTCTAGCTATGGGCTACATACCTAGAGCATGGAAGATGGCCAGGGTGATTTTCATCCCGAAGGTGGGGAAAAAAGACCCTTTTCACCCCAAATCCTTTAGGCCGATCAGCCTGACATCCTTTCTGCTAAGAACCCTTCGCATCTAATGTCAAGTCCCTTGCATGATCATCAGCATGCCTATAGAGAAGGTAAGTCAGCTGAATCGGCAATCCTAGATCTAGTAAACAGCCTCCAATGCTCAGTGAGGGCCAAAGAGGTTGCTCTCTGTGCCTTCATGGTCATAGAGGGTGCTTTCGATAACACATCACATGATGTTGTGGCTAGGGCGCTTCAGGATAAAGGGGTTAAGCCAGGACTCATTTTCTGGCTAGGCAAACTCCTTGAAACCAAAATAGCGGAAGTCACTGTCAACAAAATTTACAACCACCAGAGGCTGTCCACAAGGGAGTGTCCTATCACCTCTCCTCTGGAGTCTCGTGGTGGACGAGCTACAAGTTAAACTAACAGATAATGGATTTGAATGCCAAGGTTACGCCGATGACATTACCCTGTCTGCAAAGGTAAATTCGTGAACACGCTATGTGATAGAATTACGCTGGATCTTAGACTTTGCTTGGACTGGTGCAGTGACGTGGGGCTGAATATTAATCCAGCTAAAACCACAATTGTCGCTTTCACAAATCGGTACAAGCTAAAATCCACAAGACCCATATCTATTGGGGGGACGTTAATCCCACTCTCTACGGAGACTAAGTATCTGGGGATAATCTTGGACAAGAGACTACTATGGAAAAAGCATGTCGAGCATATGGTAAGGCCACACTGGCCCTAATGAGTTGCAGATCTCTCGCAGGGAAAAATTGGGGGTTGTCCCTAAAATCCTTTTGTGGATGTACACAGCAATGGTGAGGCCTTAATCAGCGACGGCGCTGTGGTCTGGGCGAGTCGTGTAGACCTTGATGGCACTAACCGGCAACTGGGCGAACTCCAGAGACTTGCCTGCACGTGCATCTCGGGCGCAATGCGTACTTGCCCGTCTTCAGCACTGGACGTACTGCTAGGACTTTCGCCTCTGCATGTTTTCATCAAACACAGTGCGAACAGGGCAATTATGAGAATGGCAGGAGTGAACGCAATCGCTTCTGTCACAAGTGCAACGGGCACTCTGTTGGCCTTTCCGCAAAATGCGCAGATGGCCCTTTTTAGTTTCGTGAAGGTTTTTAAAACGGAGCTCAGTAATAAAGCAGAGTGGACTAGTCTGTCGACCACCTATAATGTGAAACCACATGCTATTAGATGGTATACGGACGGATCACTAACAGTTGAGGGTGCTGAAGCTGGGATCTGCGGACCCCGGCTCAAATATCATGAACCCCTAGGCAAATTCGCCAGCATATTCCAAGCGGAAGTGCATGCGATTGAAAGATGTGCCTCCATAAACATCGAGAGGGGTTACGTTCATAGAGACATAGCCATTTTCTCTGACAGCAAATAATTATAATAATAAATAGCAAGTCCGGGCAAAATTTACATATGCGCCCACACACACACGGAGATTGCCGCAAAAATATAATTAAGTTGATTTCCCGGTTTAATACAGAATAGTCACTTATTTTCCGATTGTTGCAGTAATTAATAAATTTATAATATTATAATAATAATATAATTATAAATTATATTATCTATTTAACGGATATATTCACACAATAAATCGCAAGTCCGGCAAAAATTTAGCGCGTTTTCATTGCATATGCGCCCACACAAACACACGGAGATTGCCGCAAAAATATAATTAAGTTGATTAATTAATTAATTAATATTTTCTGCACTGAGAGAGCTGCGCCTCTCATTTAAAATAAAATGCAGGGCGGAGAATGCTCTTTCCACGGATACTTGAGTGGCCGGGGTAGCAAGTACCACATGCGCAAGAT